>PVKA01034903.1:0-23080 GCA_004027165.1 Ctenomys sociabilis | reverse complement strand
CAGGTATGTGTAACCATACCTGGTTTCAGTGGCCTGCATAGTGTCCCTGGGGTTCTGGGGCTAGCATGGCATGTGGTAGTGGGGAGTGAACCTTGGTCCCTATGTATGTATGTATGTATGTATGTATGTATGTATGTATGTATTTATGGCAGAACTGGGGATTGAACTCAGGCCCTTGCACTTGCCAGGCAAGCACTTAATCTACTGAGCTATCTCTCTGGCCCCATGCAGTTTTTAATAGTTGGGGAAAAGGTAATCATTTTGGCCTTACCCTTTTCTCTCTTATATGCTCTTAAATTTTCACATTTTCTTGCAAGCATTTGTAATACGTACCTGTAATCCCAGCACTTGGGAAGCTGAGATAGGAAGATTGCCAAGAGTTCAAGGCCAGCCTGGGCTACATAGCAAAGTCAAGCCAAGCTTGAATTATAAAGGGAGACCCTGTCCACCAAAACCAAACCTAGCCAACCAAATTTTTTTTTATTTAGTTTTAAAAGTTTTAATAATTTTGTTCTAAGTAATTGGACATATTACTGGAGAGGGACAGCTCCTTTCTTTTCTTTTTTTTTTGTTGGCATTGAACCTAAGGCCTGTACATGCTAGGCAAGTGCTCTATTGTGCTACCTTTCCAAGTTGCCTCTTTCTTTTTTTGCATATGAAGAAATTAAGCTTAGTGAAATACAGTGTAGTTTTGTTGTAGGGTGAACATTCTAATGTAAAAATCCCAAACATTGCAAAATCTGAAACTTATTGGTCAGCCTGTAAAGTCTGTGCAAATGCTCCAAAATCTAAGGATCTCTGAAATCTGGAATACTTCTGGCCCCATACATTTTACTTTTTTTTTTTTTTTTTTTCTCAGAATTGGGGATTGAACTTAGGCCCCTGAACTTGCCAGGGAAGTCCTTATTCTACTGAGCCATCTATCTCCCTGGCTCCTGGCCCCATACATTTTGATTGAAGTCCCCTCAACCTATACTAAAAGTAGCAGAAAGAGACTGTGACTTTCGGAAGCTTATTTGCTGTTAGATTTGGATGTTCTCTTTCCTACTTTCAGTACAGTATTAAGGATTTCTGCTACTTGTGTTTTAGTTACAGAGTTCAGGAAAGGAATAAAATCAAAAAGTTTTGACAGGGAAAGATAACATTCTTCATTGGCATGAACTAAAGTTGGAAAAAATGGAAAATGTAGTTTGTAAAATTCATAAAATTTACTGTGCTGACTCTATGAATCAAAAAATGCAAATTGGGCTGCAAATTGTCTTTGTGCAAGTACTGTGTGTGTGTGTGTGTGGTATTCAGGACCTTGTGCTTGCCAGGCAGGCACTTATGCCACTGAGCTATCTCTGGGACCCCAAGTACTTTGTATCAATTTTTATTTATATATTGAATTACATTTAAACTCATAGCAACTATGAGCTAGGTGATGATGATGATTTCTTTTTAACAAGAATGCAGATATTTAGGGAAAACAGCTCCTGGGTTACACAGCTAATAGGTAGGTTCTGAACTGTTACTATGTTGACTATAAAACTTCATGCTTTTCCCATAAACTTAAAGAGCAACAACAAGAGTCTCTAGATGGTTGATTGAAATTTATGAAAATATGTAACTAACATTTCTATACTTAGAATCCCTCAGACTTTGGCTTAGCAGCTACTTAGTTTTACCTTAGACAAGACAAATACACATTTGCTTTCTGAGTTCATATAGTTAGAAGCAGCAAACATGAACATGTACATTTATAGCTTGTTAGGCTGACAGTGTGAAAAACTGTCAGTAGAGTAAAATTAATGGTAAAGCAAGTGGTTGTTGTTGAAATTTGAGGATAAGGAGAGAGAGTCTTGCTTTTTGATTAGTTTCTATGCATATCCCTGTCATACAGTGTTCATTTGCACATTTACCATGAGATATTGCCCAGGCTTGTTGCTAACTTGTGGGCTTGAGAAATCCTTCTGACTCAGCTTTTTTGTAGCTGGTACTACAGAAGTGCCACTATAGCACTTTTTTTTTTTTTTTAAAGGACTAAAACTTTTAAGATTGAACTTTTTGGTAAGTAGTCTTACAACATTGTTACAGTGATAAGGTTAGGATCTTCAGAGAATAGAAAGGACCCGTTGTTTTTCTACAGTGTCTTTCCTTGACTCTTGAAATAGTATGGCACTGTGTGATCAGTATTTTTAGGTGTTAATTTTTTAGTGTACCATTCTAGGAAGAACAGAATGTTAGACCTTATTCTTGAGTAAGATAGTTGGGGGATACTTTATTTTCTGATCATACCACTACCCTTGGAATACTGTTGCTTTGCACAAATGTATATTGTTGGGCTGGGGAAATAGCTCAGTAGAATAAGCGCTGGCCTGGCAAGCACAGGGTCCTGAGTTCATTCTCTGGTACCACAAAAAAGTATATTGTTGGTCAGAAAATAATGACTGGGTGACTGAATAAATGAGGGTAAAGATAAGTGTGTAATACGAAGACTAATAGCATATATTTTGTTGATAGTCCAGTGGTTCATCTGGAATATCTGTGAATAGTGTCTGAAGAGCAGCATTTTTTTACTTTTGTGAGTATGAGAGAATACTATTTGAATTTCTCAACTCAAGGAACATCTCCAGAAGTCAAAAAAAAAAGAAAAAAAAAAAAAAAAAAAAAAAAAAAAAAAAAAAAAAAAAAAAAAAAAAAAAAAAAAAAAAAAAAAAAAAAAAAAAAAAAAAAAAAAAAAAAAAAAAAAAAAAAAAAAAAAAAAAAAAAAAAAAAGCCACTACTGTGAGCAGTAAAGTAAATATAATGAGCAGAATCCAGTGTGTTAATTTGTTCACTGACCAGATGTGCTCTTCTTGACTAGTGATGGTTCTGAATGCCTCATGTCAGGAGTGCCAGTGTTAAGAAGCAACTGGTAAAGGAGTGATTAGGGGTGAGGTGAGTGGCTGGCAGAGTTGCAGGTGGTAAATGTGTTAGATTGCAGACTTAATAGTGTGTGAAAAATAGATCTTGATAATGGTAACTACTGAGAATAGAGATCAGAGATGATTAACATGGAGGGGATAATGTAGAAAGAATTTCCAGTAGAATATTTGAAGCTCTTTTGAATAAGGGTTATACACATAAGACCCTAGTTCTACAGCATTGGGCTTTTTAGAAAATGGCAAAAAGGTTAGTTAGTATTCTGTAGAGTTTATTATAGTGTGAAAATTAAGGTATATTAATAATTGTATACCAGTTAATGCTATATAGTTGTATCAATTTACTAGAGCTTCCATAAAGATAAATACTACAATCTAGGTGCAATAAGCAACAGAAATTTAGGTTTTTATAGTTCTGATAAAGAGCTTGATCTGGAAGTCCAAGATGAAGGTGTTGTCAGGTCTGATTTCTTATATGGCCTCTCTTTTGGATTACAGATGGCTGCCTATTTCCTGTTTTCTTGCATGACCTTTTCTCATCTTTTGGAGGAAACCTTGGAGCAGAACCCACTTTTAATGGCATTGAACCTTAATTACTTCTTTAAAGGCTCTGTGTTCAGATGCAATCACATTTCAGTTTGTGCATTTTGAGGAGACACAGTTCAGTCTATAACAACAATAGTATAGACTCACTAATTTTTTTTTAGAAAAATACATAGTGGAAAGGACTAGAAGAAGAGAGGGCAAGTATGGGGTAGTTTTGATAGTAATAGTTTGTCCATAGCATGTCTCAGGTGAGTTTTCTTGCGTATTGTGACACCAGTCATGGTGTCATATTGGTACTTGGTATCTGTTGAAGCATCAGAGAGGTCGTTTTGTTTTTTAGGGCCTGGGAATCATCCCAGTAAAGAACAAGGTGCAATGAAAATACCATCATCTTTGTAGGGGTGGAATGATCGGAAAGCTAAGAATCAGCAAATAGTTCTTGTTCCCTGATTGATATGTTAGTATTGAGGATTTAAAATTCTTTAATACGTACAGAAATATTTATGGATATCTGCCTACAATGTTAGTTTACGCCTTTCCTGTTTATCCTTAAAGGTTTATACAACACTTTGAAATTCTTCAAATTCTGAAGGCTGCATTTAGAATGTAGTACAAAAACTTTTGAATATATAATCTACCTAACAGAGAAGCATGCCCCCTGCTACCTCCATCCTTTTCATCTAATTCTCTTCATAGTGGTTTAGCTTTTCATACTGTTTCTTTTCTAGTGATACTTTCAGTTTGATAAGTTTCTTTTAAAATATATACCCATATATACTTGTAGGATATATTTCATCTTACAGTTTTTGGGTTTTTTTTTTTTTTTCTTTCCTGGTACCAAGGATCAAACCCAGGATCTTGCACCTGCCAGGTAGGCATTTATGCCCCTGAGCTATCTCCCCAGCTCCCATGGATAGTTTTTAATGTACAAACATATTCATATTGTGCTTTTATTTTATATTCATCTTCAAATAAAAGATCTAAAGGACTACTGAGTATTTCATTATTAAAAATTAATATAAAAGGGTAGGAATATAGCCTAGTGTCAGAGCACTTTACTGACAAGTTGCGTAAGCCCTTGGAACTCTATCCCAAGCACTGCAAAGAAAAGGAATTTTGTGTTTGTGTGCAAGTGTGTGTATGTATTGTAAAATGTTTACTATTGCAGTGTACAGGTTGATGACTTTGTAAAAAAATTTAGTCAGTTATAAATTTTTATTTTTGTTTTTCTTGTGGTACTGTGGATTGAACTCAGGACCTTCTGCTTGCCAAGCAAATGCTTATTCTACTGAGCTATCTCCCCAGCCCAAAATTACTCATTTTGAATTAATGCACTTTATTTTTTTTAAAACAGTTTTAGGTTTATAGAAAAACAAAGCAGAAAGTACTTAATAATTTCCAGGTGCTTTTTTGCTCTTATATCACTTTTTTATTTGTTTGTTCTGTTTTTATTGGTTTGTTTTTTGAGACAGGGACCTACTATGTAGTTCAGACTGGTTTTGAACTCACTGTATAGTCTAGGCTTGCCTTGGACTCATGATGATCTTCTTGCCTCAGCTTCCCAAGTGCTGAGATTATATTTTATGAGTTACATTGATACTTTATTTATATATTTATTTATTTGTTTGCAGTGCTGGGGATAGAACTTGGGAACTTGCACTTGCCAGTCAGGTACTTATGCTGCTGAGCTACTGGCTCCACGTTGACACTTCATTATGGAATCCTGTAGTTGATACTAGCATTTACTCTTTGTGTGTATATTCTGTGAGTTTTGACAAAAATATAAACATGACTCCCACCAGTATAATAGAATACCAAGTAGTTTTATGGTTCCAGAAATGTCTATGGTTCACCTTTTCATTCCTTCATCACTCATGAAATTCCAGGCAGCCACAAATTGTATTTGGTACAGGGTCTCCCCAGTGCTAGGATTACAGGCATGAACCATCATGCCTGGTCTCATTGGCTGGCTCAGTGCGCCTTGGGGTGAGGCCAGTGCAGCCTGTGGTGCCAGGAATTGAGCCGTGGTCCCTGCACTTGCCTAAAGCAGGTGCTTAGTCTGGTGAGCTCTCTTGATGGCCCACAAAATTTCCTGCTGCCCATTCTCTTTATTATCTCCTTTCAGTTAATTTGGTGTTTATTCACAGTGATCCTAATCATTTTGTTTATTTTTTTAAGACAGTGTCTTGAATTATAGCCCAGCGTGGCCTTGAACTTGTGTTGCTCTGGAATGGTTTTTTTTTTTTTTTTTTTGTCTTTGAGACAGGGTCTCACTATGCAGTTCAGGCTGGCCTTAAATGCACTTTGTAGCTCAGGCTGGTCTCGAACTCAAAACAATCCTCCTGCCTCAGCCTCCTGAGGATTTGCTAGGATTACAGGCATGCACCACCACACCCGGCTCACTCTGGAATGTTATTGCAGTTGTACACTGCCACACCCAGTTCTCAATTATTATTTTATTTCTATTTATTTTTTGTCTAGGTTCTTATTACACAATTTGGAATTGTAGTGATCTTCTTGTTTTCAGCTTCCTGAAATTACAGCCATGCACCACCATGCCTGAACTTCAATTATTATTTTTAGTTGTATATTTTCTTTGGCTCTCTTATGCAAATAAATCATTTACCACATCTCTATAATATTGTAAACATCCATATTATTAGAAGGTGATACTATAAGAATAGATGGTTAATTTGTTTGCTGTGCTGAAGATCAAATGCAGGATTTTGAGCATGCTTGTTTGTATTACCAGCACTCAGGAGGCTGAGGCAGGAGGATCACTGTGAGTTGAAGGCCAGCCTAGGCTGCAAAGTTGAGTTGACATCATCTCAAAAGGAAAAAAAAAAGCTGTGAGACAGAGCTCTGTTTGGCTGTCATTGGCTGGGGAGATAGCTCAGTGGAATAAGTGCTTGCCTGGCAAACGCAAGGTCCTGAGTTTGATCCCTGGTACCACCACCAGGGGCTTTCTGACAAAAGAAAAAAAGGACTTCCTGAGACTGTTTGGCTGTCCTTTCTCAATGTGATGATGATGATGATGATGGTTAGGACTTGGCCTGTGATCCTAAACATACACTCAGAAGAGGCTTTTTTCAAGGAAAAGAGAAAACAGGATAAATCTCTGAGATACTTACGTGCTAAAGACCAACCAGTTATGAATTAGACATACATGGTCACAGATATCTCTGTATTCAGATCTGTAGCTCATTTTTCTGTCCTACTGGACTTCATTTGCTTTTCGCTTTTCATTACTTCCTTTGAAATTTTTTTTTTTTTTTTTTTTTTGTCTTTTTGAGACAGGGTCTCACTATGCAGTTCAGGCTGGCCTTAAGCTCACTTTGTAGGTCAGGCTGGTCTCGAACTCACAACAGTCCTCCTGCCTCAGCCTCCCTAGTGCTGGGATTACAGGCCTGTGCCACCACGCCCGGCTTTCCTTTGAAATTTTTGATAATAGTTGTTACCTTCACAAAGTTGTTCTATGACTTAGTGGTTCAATGGAAGAGTTTAATGCGTATTCAAAGAGTTAACCCTTATTATAATTATTTACTACTTCTAGTATGTATTTTTAAGTCCTTAATGCTCTGTTTTGACTTCTTTTTCCTGTCGGACTGCTGAATATTGGCAACTCCCAGAGATTGGATGTGGTTCCTTTTCTGTCTGTAGTCTCTATATGTAAGTCATTCAACCTGCTTACTTAATCCATGTGTTACTTATTGGAAGTGCTCTATCTGTATCCCTTTCCTCCCATTTTTTTCCAGAGTGGTAACTCTAATTTCTTACACTATATTTTCTCTTAGGTGTCCTATATGTATTTTAGACCGAATATGGCTAGATATATTAAACCATACTCTTCTCTCCCTGTTAAATAACAAATCAACACCAAGAAATGATCAGTAAACTTGTCCTCTTCCAGTGTTCCTCACGTTATTTTTTCCTCCAGTTTTAACAGACAGCATTTATTTCTAATCATTTGTTATGTTAATCATTTTATAAACGTGAGAATATTTTTTATTGCTTTTATGTTTTAAAGAACTTTATATTCACTTGCATTAGAAAAAATACAGATTTATATTCCTTTTAGATCTCTCAGAGAAAAAGGAAAAAAGCTTGTAATGACCATACAAGCCAAGTGGAAGGGGCAGTATTTGTAAAATAAATGAATGTAATCATTTAGACACTACAGTTTCTTTCCTTTAATTCAGTTGCATATCTTGTTGAATTATGAAAATGACAAAGGACAATCATAAATTCACTGTAATCTGGTATCTCCTTTAATCGTTTCTTTCACATCTTCTACCACATGATCTATCTGTTGAACCCCAATCATACTCAGGCCCTTAAGGTAGTCCTGATGAGGCTGGGCTTGAGGGATGTACTGGCCAGCATTTCTTTTTTTCCTCTTGAGCTTTTAAAATTGGTTTTTAAAAATGGTCTTCGGCTATTTTCTATAGAACAACTGTTCAGGAGCCTTAAATCTGCTTCAGAAGGATTTTCTGTAATTTTATAGCCATAAGCAGCCAGCTGTCCAACCATGTATTCTCCATGTGAATTATTATGTGAACAACCCCATGTTTTTATCCAAATTTTCTGCATGCCTGAAATAGTGCTATCACCATTGGAACAACATGCTTTCTTGCAAAATGTCTATCCTATGGTTTTGAATCTTCCTGTGATACAGTATCTTCTAATGTCATCCATTAGCATATCGTAGGATATAGAATGCATCTTGTGTTTATCTCTAGTTAGCCTCAAATCCTCTGGGTAAATGAGTCTCCTTAATGATCTCAGTGGAAGACCTCAAAATGATATAGGGGAATGAAATTCTCAATCTGAAAGATACCTGTGATTAGTTTTAGTGTTTTCTAAAACTGAAGAATGAGTTTGAGGAACTGTGGAGTTTAAGAGCAGAATATGAACCGGGCGTGGTGGCGCATGCCTATAATCCCAGCACCTGGGAGGCTGAGGCAGGAGGATTGTTGTGAGTTCGAGACCAGCCTGACCTACAAAGTGAGCTTAAGGCCAGCCTGAACTGCATAGTGAGACCCTGTCTCAAAAAGACAAAAAAAAAAAAGAGCAGAATATATTTATTGAGGGAATGAAAAGAAGGGGACCTGAATGGGTTGCCTATTCTTCCCTGCTCTAATACAGTACTTTTATTTATTTATTTTTTAAATTTTAGGGAAGAGTCTGCAGGGTGTTCAGGGTCTTACTACTAGATCAGACTTGTAGTGATCCTCCTGTTTACAGCCTCCCAAGAGCTGGTTTTACAGGCATGCTCCACCACACCCAATCTTAATAGCTGTCTCAGTGCTTCAGGGGTGGGGCTGGCAGGCCAGGGGATGGAACCCTAGTCCCTGCCCCTGCTTGCAGGCACTTTATTCCCCTGAGCTATTTGGCCAGCCCTTGTTTACTTTTAAACAAAAATGGGTGTTGTGCTTAATCCATGAGTGAGTCCAGTGTATGTAGCCTTCCATCCACTTATATCTGTCACCTTTATCTCCATTCTGTGTAACAACCATTGTTGTCATCATTATTATCATTATTATTATTTTGTGCTGGGGATAGAGCCCATGGCCCTAAATATCTTGGGTGAGCTCTTCACCATTGAGTTATACACCCAGCCCCTCAACTTCCATGCTTTGCCTATGTTATAAAACCCACTGTTTTGTCTTCCTGCTTCTTTTCTTCCTCCTTTTAGCTCCTCTAATTTATTCTTTTTCAGGCACTTCAAGTTTCTTTTAAAATCAAATCAGTATATAGTATTTCCTGTTCTAAACAAAACAAAACAAAAAACACCAAAACTAATTGCAAGGTACTATCAGACCTCTTTTTCTTTTGGTGGAACTGGGGATTAACTTAGGACCTTGGGCTTGCCAGGGAAGCGCTTATTCTACTGAGCCATCTCCCTGGCCCATTCTTTTTTTTTTTTTTTTTTTTTGTCTTTTTGAGACAGGGTCTCACTCTGCAGTTCAGGCTGTCCTTAAGCTCACTTTGTAGCTCAGGCTGGTCTCGAACTCACAACAATCCTCCTGCCTCAGCCTCCCGAGTGCTGGGATTACAGGCGTGCGCCACCACGCCCGGCCTCCCTGGCCCATTCTTGATCTAGACCTTTTGCTCTACCTGTTCCTCTTGGACTGGGCCAAGTGGTCCAGTGCATTAGCAGTATTACTGATAGCTAAAATAGCAAACCTAAGCCTGGAGTGTGATGATAGGCAAGCTGCTGACCACAAGCTAAATCTAGCAGGTGGCCTATTTTGTTAAGAGCTAAAATTAGTTTTCCCATTTTTGAAAAGGGTTATAAAACAAAACTTTTTTAAAAAACCCTGAATGTGACAGAGACTTTATATGGTCCCCAATGCTTAAAATATTTGCTGTGTAGCTCCTTATGGAAGAAGAACTTATCAAAAATTATTTTGCTCATTTGGTTCTTTAGTTTTCTTTGTTTTTTGAGGAGTTGGAAGAATACTCAGAGTGCTTGCTTGTTGAAGACTCTTGGAATGTTGGTAGCCTAGAATGAAGAAATTGAATAATGATAGTTAATGAAAAGGACATTAAAACTTTTTTTCTTTTCTAAGTTATGTAAAGTTTTAATGACCAAATGTATTCAAGAATGGTATGGAACCAGTGTTAGTGGGCTCCAAGAATACGTGATCATCTAGAGAGAGAAGCTTCTTTTCCAGTAGGGATTTTGCATCTGCTCATGGTCCTTCCTGGATATCCACGGAGGCCAGGAAGACTTCTCTTCACACCTGGATCATCTCTACAGAGCTCAGGGGGATGTGATGGGCA
Source organism: Ctenomys sociabilis (assembly GCA_004027165.1). NCBI lineage: Eukaryota > Metazoa > Chordata > Mammalia > Rodentia > Ctenomyidae > Ctenomys > Ctenomys sociabilis. The sequence goes on along the minus strand of PVKA01034903.1, from coordinate 12,845 downwards.
AAGCCGAACCAGAATTTTCCATTTACTAAGACATGGTACTTATTCTGCAGTGCTGAGATGACCAGTATAAATGGTTGGCCTTCTGCGAAAGGCATCTCATAGGACTTGTCCTCAGAGCCCAGCCTTCATTCTGAAGACTGTTCATTACCACACATTTGTTAAAGTGCATTTGGAAGGAGAAGGTGATGTTTGACTTCTTGTTACTTCCACAGTGGAAATCCACCTCCATTTGGAAAATATTGTTAGGAGTCCCTTTGATCGTCACTGTGGAACCTACTGGCAAGGAGTGTATGGGTGTACGGGATCTGCAATCCAGGCATTGTTATCTTTGTCTGAGTGGTTGTTCCAAGTGTGATCTTCTGTCAAAATTATTGTTTTAAAAAGTCAGAAAGAGTAAGACAAGTCAAAAATGGTACCAGAGACATTGACTAGCTGGATGGTGGCGTAGTCTATAATCCTGGCACTTGAGAATATGGGCAGGAAGATTGCCATGAGTTTGAGGTCAGCTTGGGCTACACAGTGAGTTCAAAGCCAGCAATCAATCAGTCAATTAATCAGTCAGTCAAACAAAAGAAAAGGAAAACAAGAGAGAGATGTGGACTGAAGAGTATGTGAGACTTCTTCCAAGATGGACAAGAAGAGTTGGTCTGTTACAAGATCTTCTACTCTAAAAGGCCCTCAGAATCATCCCAGTTGAAGCTCAAATCTGTGAAACTATTCTGTGATTAAGAGTTTGCATACCTTAATAGCTACTAAATACATGAAAAAAAGTCACATCACCGAAGCAGGTGTTTCATAGACAAAATATGGAAGAGTTGAATGATATTCCTAGGCCATGCTCCCAAATAAGTGCTGTAATCATGTACACAAGCTTAAGAATGTGGAAAATTATGTTGAGTATCAGCATTTTGATAGCCATTTTGTTACAGTCATTGAATATATGTTTTGTCAATAAGACCTCCATGAATGTGTAGACATTTGTGGAGGTCTTAAATGAATCAGCTCATAGGTATGGTTCCTCCAGTCTGATTCTTAGGAAGAACTGAAGAAAATTCTTATTTAAATTTTTTCATTTTTATTTTTTTTAATTTTATGTATTTGGTTCATGTTCTCACTACACAGCTTGGATTCAGTGATTCCTCCTGTTTCAGCCTTCTCAGTGCTGGGATTACAGGGGTGCATCACCATGCTCTGTCTTGGTAGCTGGCTCAGAATGTAGTACTGAAATCAAACCTTGTGCTTGCCTAAGCAGGCACTTAAAACACTGAGCTATCTCGGTGGCCTGAACTGAAGGAAGTTCTTAAGTGAAGAGTATCCTGAAATAAACTGAAGAAATAAAAGTTTTATTATGTAAATTAAATAAGAAAAAAAGGTTATTATATGCATTGCTGGTGTAAGTAAATACATGTTTTGATTATCTATTGCCATCTTTTCCCTTTACCTCTCTTCCTTTACATTCTCAGTTGGATTCAGGGTCTTGTGTACTCAGGTTTATACCTGTCAAGTTTAGAATAGCTAGTTGTTGGAAACAGTGTATATATCTGTCAACAGATGAATGAGTAAGGAGAATGTGGTAGTTGTGTGTGATGGAGAATGATATTCATGGTCTCTCATTTATATGAGAGACCAAATAGAAGAGAGATAAATAGGAAGAGCAAAATAAAAGATAAATAGGGAAATAGAAATTTAAATACTTTGCCAAATTACATATTCCATTGTTTTAAAATTATTTCAGTACATATGTTATCTTGATTCATTTATACTAAAAGTTTATCTTACTTGAAAGTTTGTAAAAAAAGAAGTTTGTGATTTGTTTTTTTGTAACAGTCCTTTTGGTTTATGTCTTATACTGAATAGCTGCTTTTTATTTTTTGGCAGAACTGGAAATTGAACTCAGGCCCTTGTGCTTATTCCACTGGGTCATCTCCCTGGCCTCCTGACTTGCTTTAATCATACCTACCTATGGTCAGTATAGTTAGTCTCTTACTGGTCATGAAAATATGTTTTACTTTTTCATGAAATAAAAACTTAAAAATTAATACAAAAAACCTTAAAAATTAAAATGAATTCAGGGTCTTGCTATACCCCTGAAGTATACCTTCATGCCTTCCATAATCTTTTTTTTTTTTTTTTTTTTGCAGAAGTGGGGATTGAACTCAGACCCTTGTGCTTGCCAGGGAAGCGCTAATACTGAGCCATCTCCCCAGCCCTTCCCATAATCTTGTTTACCATGGATTATACGATTTCTTTTTTTCCAGATTTTTTTTGTTTGTGCAGGGTCTCACTACACAGCCCAGACTTGTAATGATCCTTAATGCTAGGGTTACAGGTGTGCGCCACCACCCCTGGACTCCGTCCCAGCTCGTCACACCTGAGGGCAGGGCTGGCATGGCATGTAGAGCCAGGGGTTGAATCGTGGCCCCTGTGCTTACCTAAGCAAGCACTTATTCGGCTGAGCTATACTGCTGGCACTTTTTTTTTTTTTTTTTTTTTTTGCTTTTTTAAATTTTATTGAGAAACAAATAGCAATAAGACAGCTTCAAAACTGATTAATAGGACAGTTTCAATAATTAATACATTGTACATTGTTATCTTCTTAGTGGTTATCTGTAGTACAAGATACAGACAGGATATCCTGTCCAAACACTATTAGTACAAATCTTTTCTTCTCATTGATTTAAGCAAAAGTGGTGTATATCCTAACTATACTGTATATACAGGTACAGAATGTCCTTCCCTTTTTCTTTAGTCCTGTCAGAGATGGGTATTCCTTTGGTATCTAAATACTATAGGTGCATGCATTTGGCAAAATAATCCAACAGAGTCCAGCAGTCCACAATAGTAGTGGGTTATCCACGAGACTGACAATGTCAGAAATTGTTGACTTGAGCCTTTCATAGCTCAGCATATTAATACGCCTTTACTTTATATACCTTGTTTTTATACTTTTCTGCTGTATGGTTAAGATCAAGATAAAGCAAGACCTGTATCTTTTGTATCTGATAAGGTCAGTCAAGTCCCCTCAGGATTTATCCTGCAACCCTGTACCACAGTTTGCAGATCTTTTGTCAGTGTCAGCCATGTGGATGAGTCGTGGCCATTGCTTGACCAATTTGCTCTCTGTGAAAGCCTGAGAGAATGTTTTATTTCCATGTGACTCTCCTTAGACACACTATACATCATTGATCACTTTCCTCTGTTGCCCCATAATCTCCTTGATCAGAAAATTTGGGACACAACTGAGTTATATGATGTTACAGTACAGGTTCTCCTATGTCCTGAGTCTTCACTGACCTTAAAAAGCTAGGGTCAAAATGTTGGCTGTCCTTGCAGCCCTTTTATTTCTCTAATTTTTGTTCTGCAAACTTAGGTTGTTAACACTCCAGCAGAGAAGCTTATTTACTACATATGCAGTTGGGTTTAACTTTTTACTGTCTGTCTGAATATCAAACATCTTAGGCATAACATGGAGCAGGTATTTTCCATCAAGTATTGATATATTAAACTTTAAAGTCCCTACAGAATATGAAGATAAAAACTTAAAAATGAAAAATATTTAAAGAAGGAAATTTAGAAATCGAACATATATAGCATTGTAGCAGGACAGTCCTGTGACATTGTTTTCTTTTTCTTCTTCTTTTTTTTTTTTTTTCCATTTATAACCTGTTTAAAACAAACTTTTCCTTGAGAGACAATATGCTAATAATTGATGTGTCATGACAAGAAGTACATATTTAGAAGATCAGAATGTCAGGCATTCCAAGTGTGATCTTTGTATCACACATTGCTATCTTCAGGGCAGTTGCTTAGTTCACAGGTATCAGCATGTATAGTTAGGGTGAGAATATATCTAAGTAACTGCTGGTTTCAAAAACTTGCCGATGTTTCTCAGGATCGTTGCCTTACCCATCTTGTGCATATAAATGTATGGCTTTGCCCCTGTCATGTTTCCTAGCTTTTCTCCTTGCCTTCTCCTTGTTCAATCCTCAAGTTCATGCTTTCCTTTTAACTGTGTTATACCTTTCTATCTGTATTTCTTCTTCTGAGTTCTTAAACTAGGGAGACTATATGATACTTACACATGTGGGTCTGGTTTATTTCACTTATATCTTCAAGTGGCATCCATCTAAATACGAAAGCTTCGAGTTTATCATTCTTTAGCTGAGTAATACTCCATTGCATAAAAATACCACATCTTTTTCAACCATTCCTCATGTGATGGGCATGTTGGTTGGTTCCAAGATTTGGCTATCACAAATTGTGCTGCCAAAAACATAGGTATAACTATATCACTGTGATATTATGTTTTCAGTTCTCTTGTAAGAGTGTCATGGATTTGCAACTGGTGGTCAACTTGTAACACCTAGCTGAACTGAACCAGCATAGTCCATCTGAGTATTGTTCCCAGTCGTGTCAGAGGCATAACTATAGAGGAAGAAGCTTAGAAGCTATTTGCTGTTGGTTTTTCTGGAGGAGCTTGTCATGCTGGCTTTCCTGGTGAACTTGACTATTTTCATTGCTGAAGGGACCTTACTATCACTGGGAATGGATATGGTTCACTTTGGGGGATCTCTGGTCCTTACATTAAAGTATCACTTCCTGGCTCTGGAGGGGAAGATGGTGCACTGCTTAGTCTCTTGGAGAAGCGTGTGGCACTGGCTTTTCTGATAAGAGCTTGGCTGTTCTCATCATTGGAGGTGCTTGGGACCTCTCTGTTGCTGAGGATGGCTGTGGTACCTTTTGGGAAAGCACTGGTTCTTGATTAAAAGAATATTGTTTCCTTGCTCCAGTGCAGGTCCCTCAGCTTTCTATCTCAGATTGTTCGTTAGCTAGCATAGACATTTTAGCTTTCACCACTTCAGGGCCTTTGCAGTACAAGACAATGAAGCAGGCCTGTATGAGACATTGTGATGGGTTCTTGCCCTCCAGCTGGACTCATGAGGGGCATTGTCATGTGCTCTAGGTCTTCAGCTGAACTCATGCAGGAGTTTGTGTGGGATCTAGTCACTTAGCTGAATTCTTTGTTCTTAAGTATATGGAGAGATTTCCTGCACTCTTTGTATATTACACTTTGGGTGACTGTTATGAAATAATTCTGTAAACTTGTGTCCTGTATTGTATTGTTTTCTCTTGCAAAACTTAAAACTACAACAAAGATTTTATAGTTATATAAAGAAAACTCAACATATACCTTATTGACTCAAATATAAGGCACTATGTGAAAGGCAAATTAGCTAGGCCCAGATTCTAGGTTAACACTACTGAGTCCCAAATATTACCTCTATTTACTGACCTATATCCTTACACAAATGGCAATGTTTGTGTTCCTGAGACTCCCCCCCCCCCCAACATCCCCCTTTGAGATGGGATTGCACTGTGTATTTCAGGCTGGCCGTGAATTTGCAGCCACCAGGGTACTGGGATTATAAGAGTGTATCACCACACCTGAGTCTTGACCAGTTATTATTGCTTAACAATCTGAAAACTTTCAGTGTTGTACAACAATAAGTAGAGTGATATTTTGGTTTATAAACTTAAATTGTTTTACAGTTTTGGAAAGATGCTGCTTTTGTGTTTGTTTGGGGAAGGTAACTGTGATTGCGTTACCTGATGTGGAGTTTGTAAATGGAAGCAAAATTGCAAACAGAAGCATTTGTGAACCAAGGTATTACTGCATTTATGTTTTGGTTGTGGTGTTTTTTTTTTTTTTTTTTTTTTTGGTTCAGTTGCTCTGCTCTGTGTATATCATCTTCCTCTGGGAACTGGAGGGATAGATACCTTATTTTGGTTTGTGTTATTTTATTTTTTACAATGGTGAGGAAACAATGAAATTTTTATTGAGACCAAACCACAAGGAAAATATCACAGGCTTGACACAGCAGCTATATTACCATTTCAAGTAATAATTGGCAATAAGATAACATGTTCCTTTTCCAAAAGATAAGCTGCCTTGCTGGACCAGGAACAAGGGGTGTTGCAAAGGCCCCAGGCAAAAATGGATTTGGTAAAGGAGTCTTGGTTCAAATTGCTTAATTTTTGACCTTCCTGTTGCCAGGAGATTATCTTAATAAGGTGTTAATAGGCTAAAAACATAATTTTGGGTTTAGGCTTTTATTCCATTCTGGTCTATAAAAACCCATTTCTTTATTCTTTTTTTGCAGAACCAGTGATTGAACTCAGGCCCTTGCACTTGCCAGGCAAATGCTTATTCTACTGAGCTATCTCCCTGGCCCCTAAATTTCTTGAAGTACAGTAGTTCACAAATCTAACTGGCTAACAGTTCCCATTTCACTGCTTATCAGAGTCAAAACCCTTTAATCTTCAGGGGAAAAGTTTCACTGCAAGATTGTTCTGGTACGGGGACCACCCACTTGGAGGCCCCCTTCTACTTTCTCCCAATAAATATATTCTGTTCATTTAAAAAAAAAAAAAAAAAGATTGTTCTATTAACTGCCCAAAAAAAGCATGAGGGCCCACTGGCCAGTAAAGAAAGCTCTGTTTTACGTGTAGTGTGTGACTTTCCTTTTTGCAGTTGTCTTCAGGTTGAAAGACACAGTATAAGGATTTCAAGACAGGCACATCCATATCTTGATGGCAAGAAAAGGCTATACACAAAAAGCTTTTCAGAGTTCTTATCCCCCTACCTCCCATCTTAAATTCACTTTGTACCCTTACATTTAAAAACAAACCAAGCAAAATGAAGGTGCCTCCCCCTCCCTCCCTGTGTTGTTACGTGTTCAAGCTGGCCATGAACTATGTAGCCCACACTGGCCTCAAACTCACGGCAGTCCTCCTGCCTCAGCCTCCCAAATGTTGAGATTACACGTGTGTAAATTAGTTATCTGGAGTTTGTTTTATGGCTTATAGAAAATAGTGTGGTGTTAACTTCTGATAAATAGGAGGTTGGCTACAGAGACAGCTCTCGTGCAACTCCACCACCCACAGGCAGCTTGGAGGAAGCTCCAGCCTACTATTATCTGTGTATTAAGAGGACTATTGTACCTTGGAGGGTTCTCAGCTGGTATGAGGGGGAGCTCTGCTTCAGGATAAGGTCTCACTACATGCAATGTAGGCTCTAAAACACTTCCTTATGCTATCTTTGATCCAAACTTTAGCATCATTTTTTTTTTTTTAATTTCACTTTCTAGCATCCAAACAGAGGAACCAAGGGTCCACAGGCAAGTGAACTATGTCACAAGCTTCCTTTTATCCTTAGTTTCTTCACAAATTTTATGTAAAAGACTAAGATTGCCATTCTTTTAAAATAGATTTCTGCCCTCAGCCCTGGTGGCCACTGGCAAAGACTTTATTTCCCAATAGATGAGAGAGACGCCTTCATCCTCTTGGTCATAGTTGGAATGAGGTTCATGTTGTCATCTACACACTTGGCCACGCAACTTTCCAGCTGCTGTTTCAGCTGAAGCTCCTTTTTCCCTGCTTCCATCGAATCTTTAGCTTTGTCATTGCAGTGCATCGTGCACTGGGCCAGGCGGTCCTGGAACTTTCCAACTCACTGGTCACCAAGGCCTGGGCCTGAGCTAGAGGCGCATGGCAGCGCTCGATGCACAGGTGCATCTGCTGCATGGTTGCCCGGCTGTCCTCACAACAGCTGGCACTGCACCGGAACATGATGCCCAAGTTCAGAGGTGGTGACCTGGTAATCTGCATTCCAGTAGGGCAGTCAATCCATTGATCAGCGAGAGGAACAGGACCAACACCCACACAACACTTAGGGGATCTACCTGGAACTGTGTATAAACCAGCACAGCCTGGGGCGAAGTTTGGGACCACACAGGCAGGAAAGCCCCCGGGCGCCAGCCTGAGCGCAGGAGGGAAACGATGTTATTTTATGTTTAAAATGAAAGTCAAAAAAATTTTTTTTTCTTTTTGAGCCAGTGTCTCCCTGTGCAGTTCAGACTAGTCTTGTGCCCCCTTTGTATCCCAGGCTGGTCTCTAACTCCCAATGATCCTCCTTGCCTCAACCAGCTAGCTAGCTAGCTTGCTTGCTTGCTTTCTTTTTTTCTTTCTTTTTGTTTTATTTTCTTTCTTTCTTTTCTTTCTTTCTTTCTTTCTTTCTTTCTTTCTTTCTTTCTTTCTTTCTTTCTTTCTTTCTTTCTTTCTTTCTTGAAGAACAAATAGCAGTGAGACAGTTTCAAGACAAATAGGACAGATTTGATAATACATTGCAAACTGTTTCGTAATGTTTTGGTATCATACAAGGGTGCATACCTGATATTATACTTACAGACATTATTATAGCAGATGTCTCTAATCAGTGAATTAAGAGAGTGTAGTTGTATATTTACCTTATTTTTTTATTTTTAATACTTATAGTATCAGGGATTGAACTCAGGACCTTGCACTTGCCAGGCAAGCACTTATTCCATTGAGCTATCTCCTCAGCCCCTTATCTTATTTTTTATCCCTGCATTATATCACAGATTCAATAATTAATACTTTCTACCTTGTTATCTTCCTAGTGGTTGTCCATAGTACTAGAAGCTGACATAATATCCTGTCCAACCACCACCAGTGCAAATCCCACTTCTCACAGAATTATGCAGAAGCATAGCATATCCATCCCAACTGTACTGTTCATACACACACATCATGATTCTTCCTTTGTATACCCCCCCTTTTTTTTTTTTTGTCTAGACCTGACAGAGATGAGTACTCCATTGTCATTAAACCAATTTAGGTGCCTGAACTTGGCGACACAATCCAACCCAGTCCAGCATTCCACAATAATAGTTATCTGAAGAAGTTGTTGACTATAGCCATTTACAGCTCAACTTATTATTATGCCCCCACATTATATACCTCATTTTTATTTTTTTTATTTTTTATTTTTTTTATTTTTTATTTATTTATTTATTTTTTTTTGTCTTTTTGAGACAGGGTCTCACTATGCAGCTCAGGCTGGCCTTAAGCTCACTTTGTAGCTCAGGCTGGTCTCGAACTCACAACAATCCTCCTGCCTCAGCCTCCCGAGTGCTGGGATTACAGGCATGCGCCACCATGCCCGGCTTTATACCTCATTTTTATACTTTTCTGCTGGGTTAAGACCGAGTTAGATCAAGACCTATATACCAAAAGATGTAGCTTTTGTTTCTGATGAGGTCAGTTAAGTCCCCTCAGGGTTTATCTTGTAATCCTGTACCTTACTCTGTAGATCCATGTGGATGAGTCGTGGCTAATGTTTGACCACTTTCTTTCTATGAGAGAAAGTTTTCTCTCCATGTGACTCTCCCCAGGCACACTATACATCATCAATCTCTTTCCTCTGTGGCTCTATAATCCTCAGAAATTTGGGGCACAACTGAGTTTCATGATGTTACAGTACAGGTTCTCCTATACCCTGAGTCTTCACCGACCTTGAAGGGCTCGGGCCAAAATGTTGGCTGGCCTTGCGGCTCTTCTATTTCTCCAATTTTGATCTGTGAACTTAGGTTGTCAACCATCCAGAGGAAAAGCTAATTAGTACCCTGCAGCATGTGCCATTCAGTTTGCCCTATCTGACTCAATTGTTTTTAGTTGTTGTTGTACATTTCTATTTTTATTTCTTTTGACTTCTTTTTTTTTTTTTTTTGAGACAGGGTCTCGCTATACAGTTCAGGCTGGCTTTAAGCTCACTTTGTAGCTCAGGCTGGTCTCGAACTCACAACAATCCTCCTGCCTCAGCCTCCCGAGTGCTGGGATTACAAGCATGCGCCACCACGCCCGGCTCTTTTGACTTCTTATACTAGGGAGACTATACGATATTTGCACATGTGTGTCTGATTTATTTCACTTAAGAGTATATGTTCAGGTGGCATCCACTTCAATATGCTTCAAGTTTATCATTCTTTATAGCTGAGTAATACTCCATTATATAGAAATACCACATCTTTTTCAACCATTCCTCATGTGATGGACATCTTGGTTGTTTCCAAGATTTTGCTATCACAAATTTTGCTGCTATAAACATAGGTGCACCTATATTGCTATGATACAATGTTTTCAGTTCCTCTGGGAAAATTCCTAGCAGGGGGATAGCCGGCTTGAATGGGGTTTCCAGTCCTATTCTTTTGAGGAGTCTCCATACTGATCTCCACAATGGTTGTACCAGTCTACATTCCCACCAGCAGTGGAGAAGTGTTCCCTTTTCTCCACAGCCTCTCCAACATTTGTTGTTGGTTGATTTCCTTATTATAGCCATTCTTTCTGGAGTGAGGTGGTATCTCAGTGTTGTTTTATTTGCATTTCACGGATGGCTAGCAATGTGGAGCATTTTTTCATATATTTATTTGCTTCTTTAATTTCGTCCTCTGAGAAGTGTGTATTCATCTCAGATGCCCATTTCTGAATTGGGTCTTTAAATTTGAGGGCCCTGTTGTATCTTAGTTCTTTATATATTCTAGACAGCAGACCTTTGTCTGATTGCTTATTAATTAAGATTTTTTTCAAAATTAGTGGATTGTCTTTTCACTTCGTTGGTAATTTCTTTTGATGTGTAGAAACTCCTCAAGAAGAGTTGATCCCAGTTGTTGATTCTTTCAAGTGTTTTCCGTGCGAATATATGTTTGTTCATGAACTCTTTACCTACTCCTATGTCTTCAAGAGTTCTCCTACTTTCTCTTCCAGGAGATTGAGTGTTTTTGTTTTAATGTTTAGATCTTTAATCCATTTTGACTTTAGCTTAGTGCATGGTAATAGAGCTGGGTCAAGTTTCTTATAGGTGTTTACAGGTGTGCACCATCCATGCCCAGGTCTTCTTCTTTTTCTTTCTTTTTTTTGTACAAGGTCTCACTCTGCAGCTCAGAGGTTTGCCCGGCACACCATGTGGTGCCAGGGATTGAACTCAGTCCTTACACTTGTTAGGCAGTTGCTTAGATCCCTGAGCTATCTCTGTGCCCCCCTCCTTGTTTTTTTTTCTTTTTAAATGATGATGACACAAGTGCAAGAAGACATGTGGCTGTCCGTGCATTCTTTTGCCTCCTGCTTTCTAAAGTAAGCCATGGTTTAGTCTATTTTTTGAGATTGAGGCCTTGTATTTTTAAATAATCATCTCATTAATCACAGTTTTGAGATTTTTTTTATATCTATATTGGCTGTTTAGATACCTTCTTAAGTGCTTGTTCAAGCCTTTTGTCTATTAAAAAAATGGGCCTGTGATTTCCTTATTTTGTAGATACTATAATTGAGATATGTCTTTTGTTGTCTATATTACAGATACACATTTGTGACTTGTTTTTTTTGGTGGACCTGGGGATTGAATGTTTTGTTTTTACTCTTGATGATGTCTCTTTTTTTCTTTTCTAAACCAGATGTTACTCCTAATTTAAAAAAAAAAAATATTTTAATAGTTTTAAAATTTATTTTTTGGTACAGGGTCTCACTATGCAGCTTAGACTCATAGTGATCCTCCTGTTTCTGCCTCTTGAGTGCTGGGATTATAGGTGTGCACCACCACATACAGTTTTGGTGGTCGGCTTGGTAGGCCTGGGCTGGCATGGTATGTGGTATTGGGGATCGAACCTGGTTCTTGCCCTTGTCAGGCAGGTGCTTAGACTGCTGACCTTTCTCTCTAACCTGTTGGTACATTTTAGATCTACATAATAATCACATTCATCATCATAGAGAATTTATCCCTGTACCTTATATAACTTGATTCTTTATTTCCCATTCCCCTATCACTTTCTCTTCAATCCCTTCTCCCTCCCATTAATAATGTATCTTGTGCTTAGTAATTTCTGTATGTGTGTTTATTTTTATTTTTGAGACAGAGTCTCACTATGTAGGCTAGGCTGAATTCTTTTTTTTTTTTCTGTCTTTTTTTGAGGCAGGGTTTCACTATGCAGTTCAGGCTGGCCTTAAGCTCACTTTGTAGCTCAGGCTGGTCTCGAACTCACAACAATCCTCCTGCCTCAGCCTCCCCAGTGCTGGGATTAGAGGCATGGGCCATCTCGCCCGGCTCTGATTTTTTTTTTTTTTTTTTTGAGATAGGATCTTGTTGTGTAGTTTAGGCTGGCCTCGAACTCATGTCAGTCCTCCTGCCTCAGCCTCCTTAGTGCTGGGACTACTGGCATGTATCACCACGCCTGGCTTTATGCTTAGTAGGTTTTGCTTTTTGGGTTACAATTAAGAAATTTTGCCTGTTTTACAGGGTCTCATTAAACTGTCCAGACTGGACCTAAACTTGGATCCTATTGCTTCATCCTCCCAAAGTGCTGGAATTACAGGCTTAAATGATATTTCTCTCTCTCTCTCTTTCTCTTTTCCCTGTGGAACCGGGGATTGAACTCAGACCCTTGTGCTTGCCAGGGAAGCGCTTATTCTGCTGAACCGTCTCTCCAGCCCTTAAATGTTATTTCTCTATGCTGATACTGGTGGTGGTGGGGGATCTGACCCAATTATACCACTCCTGGATATAGTCTTAAAAGAAATAAAGTCAGCATACTATGGTGATACATACATAATAACCATACTCCCCCCCCAGTATTGGCAATTGAACCCAGAGGTTGTGCAATGAGTTACATCCTTAACCCCATTTTCTTTGAGATAGGGTCTCATTAAGCTGCCCAGACTGTACCTAAACTTGGGATCCTCCTGCTTCATCCTCCCAAAGTGCTGGAATTATAGGCTTCAATGTTATTTCTCTATGTTTAATTGTGTGTGTGTGTGTGTGTGTGTGTGTGTGTGTGTGTGTGTGTGGTACTGGGGATTGAACTCAGGACCTTGCTCTTGCCAGGCAAGTGCTTATTCTACTGAGCTATCTCCCCAGCCCTGTATGTTTCATTTTTTTGAGTTGTTTCTATATTGATTTCTATTAGTTTGCTTTCGCACTAACAATGTAGGATTCTTGT
>PVKA01034902.1:0-23082 GCA_004027165.1 Ctenomys sociabilis | reverse complement strand
ATCTGAGTTTACTTCATTTTTTAAAAAATTGTGATACAGTATATAGAACACAAAATTTTCTCTTCTAACTATTTTTTTTCTTGTAAACTTCTCATCGAAATATTCTGTTTTGGAAATGCTGCACTATAGTGTGGGCATGTGTATATATGTATGTATGTATGGAAGGGATTACTTCTTTCACCATCAGTGTAATTACTATTTCTAAATTTCTTTTACAGAAACATTTTCCTTTGAACATATTCTTTTTCTTTTCAAAAGTTTTGCAATACTATATTCTTGATCTTGATGCCAAATACAAAGATATGTGTGCTCAGTTCATGATCCTTGACTGAGTAGTTTATGTACAGCTCTGACGATTGTTTTGCTAACATCCTTTGGCTGCATCTCCTCTGCACTTTTTCCTCCAGGGTTCACAAATTCCGAGGGATGCCTGCTGTGTGAGGACACCTGTTCAATGTGGTATCTATGCTTATACTTAGAGCCACATAGGAAAAGAACAGGGGCGATGACATCATCCAAGTGTTATGTGTCTGATAGTCATGATATTCTCTATGTTTATTTTTATTACCAAGCAGTAACAGGTATACCTGCCACATGGGAGGGGAAGGTGGCTTCAGATGAGTGAGTGTGTCCCAAAGACGGTAGTTGCTCTCGGTTGACTGCTTGGTTCCTCTCCCAGTGGGTCTTCTACCATAGTCCAGTCTTCTACCATAGTCATCAATCAGTTGCATTTTCAAGGATTGCTTCTGAATGCTTTCGAGACTTTTTAGGGAAAAAAGCCGATGGTCATAACTGCTACTTCCTTAATCCAGGAAGCAGCCAGTCAGTGCCAGGCAGGCTTGAGCCAGGCAGGGTGTCTGTCTCCACATCTGCTGCACACCCCTAGCTTCTTGGCTCTCTCTGTCATACCGACTTCCTGCCTTGTGCAAAACTGGATGCTGCTGTTTTTCTCTTTTGACATTTGCTGGATCAAACCAGTTAATCCATCATATCTCTCATTAAACCAAAGGAGCCTTAGGGGGGGGAAAAGGTGAATATATATCATTTATCTCTGTTTGTTAGGAATTCCGTTAGTTATATTAGTGTAAGTTCCACAAGAGCAAGTCCTGGGAAAGTTGCCTGTTTGCGATGAAGTTGTGACCAAAGTGCTCACTGTAACTCAAGTCTTTTCTCCTTACGTTTATGGACCTGCAGCCAGACCCTGGCCACTCAGCAGGTCCTGGCTTCATTTGTGCCACCTCAGGTCTTGTGACATACAGCTAGAGAAGTTCACTTTCTCTTTTCCAGGAGCTGCAACAAGGGTTTTCTTGTCACCTGAGCTCCACCTCTCAGGGGGAGGTGGAGAACGTAGATGGTTGGGCTCAGTACCACAAAGCTTTTATCCACAGATGTACAAAGCTCATCTTGTGACCAACAGAAATGACTAACCTATGTTAAGCCACAAGGTTGTTCTCAAGTTTCTGTGTTGTGCCAAGGAAGCTTTCCTAAAATAATACAGTTTATGGTGGGAGGTGGAATTTTAGGACCAACTGATTGGCACTTCTCTATGGATCTTTCTTGTGTTGGACACACAGCAAACAACTAGGATGAAAATATGTGCTGTGCTGGATAGTGGAAGCCACGTGGGGAAGGTGGTGGGAACTGGGTGTCATGGGAGGTCTTTCCAGGCTTGGGCGTGATAATCTGGGCTTCTCTTAATTGGACAATCCCATGACCTTGGGCAAGGAAGTGGCTGTCCTGGAGGGAGATGGGCTGAGGCAGCTCAGTGAGGGGCCTCTCTTGAGTGGGCTCTGGTCTCTCCCAGCAGGTTGTCCTTGTCATCTTCAGGCAGCCAGCTTGGGGTTGAAGCCTTGTTTCCTAAAATCCCTACATTCTACTTGTCCAACTAGTCACAAGGGTAGCAAAGGATAAGGATGGGATTACAACATTTGTTAGGAAGAGTGACCACTTTGAAGGACTGGAAGGATGAAGGGGCATATTACTAAAGTTCTCATGCAAGGCAAATAAGGATAAGAGCAAAAGTAACCGGAACTGGTTTTGCGGATCTTGTGAGCCCCACTGCGATTTTGGCAAGACACCTTTCTTTGGAGTTTGGTTGATTATATTCAGAAACCTCCAAAACCTATTGGAAATACAAAATTAATTTCTTTCTTCTTTTCAACTTTTTTGACCAATTTTGCATGCTTACATCTGATAATCTGAACAACTACTTTGAAGACAACAATATGCAATACAACAACCATTGTTGAATTCCTATCATTTTGTTTAGTGAAATTCTGCATCATTTCTAATGCTTGTTTATTTTTTTTTCTTATTTTACTCTCCTTAACTCCTTAAAGAAGAAACTATTGGAAATAGATCACCTGAGTCAATCCAGCTGAACTTTCATATCTGTGAATTCAATATACATGGACTCATCCAATCATGGTTGGATATACATAGAAAATAAATCTGCAGTGAACACATACAGGCTTTTTTCTTGTCATTATTTCCTAAACCTGCAGTATATCAATGGCTTATATAGCATTTGTATCCCTTGTGGTATTATTAGTATGCCAGAGATGATTTAAGTTATACAAGGCGACGTGTTGCAAGATACACATTACACACTGTTTTATGCAAAAGGCTTGATGACTTTGGTAGCTGTGGGAAGTACTGGAGTCGGCTCTTCTGGGGCACTGAGGGGTGGCTGTTCTGTGTGCAGTTTCCTTTTTCGAGGTTTCGCTTAACCATTGGTCACCTGTGACTTGAAAATAATGCTATAGTGCAATAGGAAATTAGGATCTTTTGAGAAAGATTGTTGAACTATGTTCACATAACTTTTATTACAGGATATCACTGCAATTGCTCTATTTTATCATAGTATTATTAATATAACATATGAATAAAACTACCTTGGGTATTTATGGAATTTGATATGGATGCTGGGGTCAATCATCTGTTGGGATCTTGAAGTATATTCCCATGGGAAGGAGGGGACCTGCCAGGGAACTATCTGACTAGTGGCCGGGAGGAATATATTACTACTACTACTGCTACTACTACTACTACATATTTAACTTATATTTGGGTTTACTCTGAAGGGACTGTGTAAGACTTTTTATCCATCATGTCATTTAATTCAGACTAGCACTGCAGAGAGAAGCCACAACTGAACTTCCTACACCCAGCCTCCCACTGTGATTCTCCGTGGCTCTGAAGTGTCCTGTGGCTGCCAGCAGGGAGGGGGTGTGAAGTCTGACCTGCCATATTTCTTGGGGAAGTGCCCAGAGGCAACTCCCTAGTGCTCTTACTAATACGGACTGTCTTGGTCACTAGGAAGTGCTTTGTTTCAAAAACAGCTGGTGCTTTTCCAGCAAGAGATTTGGCGCTGGCCATCAGGATGCTTAAGGCACTGCCGTGAGAGGAGGCCTCAGGAACAGCTGGGACATGGTTCCTCACTCCTGCTGGTGCCCAGATATGTATGCCTGGGGCCAAGGGACAAGGAAGGACACCAGCAGGAAGGGAGGGCTTCCCTGTCCTTTCCTTAAATTCTGATGGTTAAAGCTGAGAGTGCATCTGAAAACACAGCTGAGTAATTGGTCAAGGAGAGAACTGGGTCTGAAAAGCTATCTTTAAGCTTGCGTCCACCCAGACGCACAGTCAGGGGCTCATGTTTTAACAAGTAAGGTGTTGGAGGTAAGAGGCAATGCCAGAAAGGTGCCAGGGGAAAATCCATATTTTGTGTTTAGCAAATATTCACTGTATGGTGGGCATTGCTTTTCCATTTCTTTTGAACTGGAGTTCAAATCCCCATGAGATCCCCTGAGAAGGGAGTACCACTATTTTACCTCTTCTACTATGATGAATCTAGCTTCAGAGAGGTCAAACAGTTGCTCAGTCTTATAATCAGGAAAGGATGAAGCTCAAAGTACAGGGAGTTATGTTTTTCCTTCCAAACAGCCTTATGAGGGTTCCTGGGCCGTGTGCGGCACACATGTGTGCTTTCTAGGATGTGCGTGTGTGTCCATGTGTGCATGAGTGTGAGCATGTGGGAAACGTGCTGTGCCCTGCGAGGATAAGCATTTGCCCGTAGAGCTTTCATTAAAGATTTCCTGGCTTGCCCAGTCTTGGAGGCCCAGTTGTCCTCTGACACCAGCGCTTCATTTATTACTTGCCATTTCTTATCAGGCTGCAGTCCCTGGAAAGCTATTTCCCTCGGAAGATGGATGTGGACGGAGCTTTTTGGGTAGAGAGGACATTCTGTTTCCATACTCCCTGCCGCTGAGCGTTTGAGGCAGGCGTGTACACACTGTCGTCTGAGCATGAGGCCCTGCTCTGAGTTTGGCTTGTAGACTGCTTTTATTTCTTGGCTTAGGAGCAGATTTTTGTTTCTATCATTCCATACATTAAAACACACATTCCTTTCTGAGAAGAGAAGTTAAAGGTGAGCAGCAGACTCTGGGTTTCTGGAAAGCGATCCTCTGTTTGTTCAGGGGAGGCTACATGAGGTGACTTTATTATTTTGTATGCTTTCACCATATTTTATTTACCCTCTAAATTTGACCTTGTTTGGTACCTAGGAATCATCTTTCCTTAAACAGATAAGACGCCTCTTGTGAATGTGGCAAAACTTTTGACTCCTTTGCTCAAAGCTCGGGACGAGGTGCCGAAGGGCATTAGAAGCTGGCCTCATCTGCGGAGGCTTCCATCACGAAATGTAACAGAGCGGGGTGCGTAACCACAGGAATCTATTTTTCACAGTCTGGAGGCCGGAAGTCTATGGTCAAGGTGTTGGGAGAGTTGATTCCTCGTGAGGCCACCGCTCCTCAGCTTTTGTACTGCCGTGTTCTCTGGGTGGATTCACATGATTCGCTTGTTGTGTGTCATTGTCCTAATCATCTCTATTTTTTTATTTTAATTTTTTTTATATCAGGAATCGAACTCAGGATCTTGTGCTTGCCAACCTAATCACTTGGCATAAAGATGCTGGGCATATTGGCTCAGGATCCCCATGCACGACCATCTTTCAATTCTTCATTAAAAACTATTTCAAAATATAGACATATGCTGACATACTGAGTCTTGTGCTTCATGTGTGTTGTTTTAAGAGACTGACCCTTCCCAGAAGCCGAGGGTATGATGCTTGTTGTCCGTGAGCCTCTGCTTCTGTAAGTGAGCAACTCTGCTTCTGTAAGTGAGCAAGCCCCCATCTCCGGGGGCTCAGCAGCAGCGCTGCAGGGGAGCCCAAGGTGGCTGCTAGCTCGAATGCAGCCACATTTCGCCAAAGGAAGGAGACTTTACGCTGCGCACTCAGGGGAGGCCGGTCTTCAGGCTCAGCTTCTGACTGAAAAGGGCCTCTTACTTCCACTCTGCTCCACCTCCTCCTCTAAACAAATAAGGTACTTTCAGGCAAAAAGAGAGAGAGAGAGACAGAGAGACAGAGAGACAGACAGAGAGACCAGACCGAGGCCATAGGAAGTATCTATTTATGTATTCAGCTACCGGCTCATTGTTCAAAAGTTCATGTGCTCAAGAGTATATTTTATAATTATAAAAGTGATTAATGGGATTTTCCCTGCTACTTAAAGGAAACTGATTCTTAAATTTTAATAAAATGGAAAACAAATGATACATTGCCTCGGTCCTTCTGTTAAGAATTCACGTGTCCTGAGGAAACGTTCCTTTGTTTGTTCTTTGCACTTAATATAACAAATTCACTTAAATTTAGCAACTGGATTTTCTTTGACCTCAAAAATCCATGAAAACCTAAGATCCAAGTATGAACCGCTTCTTTCTTCCCTATTTTTGTCTCCCACCTCAAACACGTCCACATTTTCTATTGGATTCACAAAGCCAAGCAAAGCCTCTGAGCAGGGAAAAAAATAGTGGCCTGAAACCCTCCTTCCAAACATGTTTATGTTTGCTTTCTTATTTTAACCTTTCATTTTGATTTATTGAGTATTCGGAGCTGGTCCCAGGACCCATCCCAGCAACCCCAGGTTGTGGAGATAAATATCCTTGCTGACTCTCGGCTGCGTTTGGCAATCAACCCATGGCTAGTTTTTACTGCACCCCTAAGGAAATAAGAGCACTGTGTATTCTAGGGAAAAAAAACAGCCTTTTTAAACACCCCTCTTGCCACGGCTGTGTGCGCGCCGTGTGGCGCTCCTCGGCGGCCGTGAACAGTGGCCTTCTGTGGAGCTGCCGCTCCTGTCTCAGGCAGCCGACTCAGTGTCTGTGTGGGGAATTCCTGTTCCTGGCCCAAACCCACAGGCCCTCGCTTGCAAAGGCCACAGCACACATGCTTTTTTTCTTGCTTGGATAAGGATCTATGCCCTGGAGACTCTTCCACTAGAATCTAAAAATGAGAGGAGACAGAGAGAGAGAGAGAGAGAGAGAGAGAGAGAGAGAGAGAGAGAGAGAGAGGAAGAGAGAAAGAGACAGAGACAGGAAGAGAGACAGAGACAGGAAGAGACAGAGGAAGAGACAGAGACAGGAAGAGACAGAGACAAAACAGAGACAGAGAGAGACACACAGAGAGACAGAGACAGAGGGACACAGAGAGAGAGACAGAGACGAGAGACAGAGACACACATAGAAAGACAGAGACATGGAGAGGGGGAGAGAGAAAGAGAGAGAGAGAAAGAGAGAGAGAGAGGCTTTCATCTGTGAATGGAAAATCCAACTTGGTATTTACAAAGCAGATGCTTTCCTGGGCAGCAGAATTAGTCTTAACAACATTTGTGCCCATCATGCTTCTGGAGTAGGAGCTACCCTTCCCCGCATCTGCAGCGGGAGGCTGTTCCCACCACAATTCACACTTGGCCCTCTCCCCGGGCCTTACCCCGATGTCCAGGGAGTTGCCAGCTGGCTTGGCTGACCAGAGCTCTGTCTGGAAAGACTTGTGCCCTCCCAACCTGCCTAGGAAACTTAGTGTAGTTTCCAGAGCCTTGCCCTCGTGTCGCAGAGTGGACGCTGCTGTCACAGAGAGCCGTGGGTTTGGACGGAGCCCAAGCTGTGTGTCCCATTTGCCTGCAACTCTCAAGTGAAGGCCCTCTGCTCTCCTCAGAAGAGAACTTTTGGAAACAGGATCCTGAGGCCCACCAGGCAGTGCATAATACAGCACAGGGGATGGTGGTGAAAAGGAAGCCTGTGAGTCTGGAAGTTGCTGTTTCTTATTTTTTATTTTATTGCTTTTAATTTTTTTTTTATTTTTCAGAAACAGAGTACAAAATAGTATTAAAACAGAAAAAAATTACAACTGATACATGATTTCACTTATCAAAATAATATGAATTTTGCAGTATTTGTTGTGTTGCAGTATTTGTTGCAATGTCATCTTCCAACCAACGTATTCATGCAATGCATTTGTATAAATATATTTTACCAGATATATGCATGCAAAATTGGAAGAAGTTGCTTCTTCTTGCAGGTTATTCTGAGAACCATTTGGCTGATGGAGAAGCCAGGCGAGGTCTTTGGTCTTCACACCTTCCCTAGATTCTCAGCATCTCCTAAAGGAGTTAAGAAAATACATACTGCCAAGTTCTTCCTCAGGGCAGTGCAACTTACAAACCTGCGGAGGAAGCATCCAAGGAGGCACATTTCCTGAGAGCTCCAAGTCAGGTCTGACTTCATTGAAATTTGGAATCTATTAATTTTTTTACTTACTTTCTGTCTTTTTTTTTTTTTTTTTTTTTTTTTTTTTGTCAGAACCAGGGAATGAACTCAGGCCCTTGCCCTTGCCAGGAAAACGCTTATTCTACTGAGCCATCTCCTTGGCCCACTTACTGTCTTTTGAGACAGGGTTCTGCCATGCAGTTCAGGCTGGCTTTGAACTCACTTTTACCACACTGGCTTCCAGCTCCTAGCAACTATCCTGCCTCAGCCTCCTGAGTACTAAGATTATAGGTGTACTCCACCATTTCTGGCCATGTGATCCATTTATTTTGATGAATTTTGGTGTGTTGTGTGGCCCTGAGAAATAACTTGAGTAGGAAGAAAGACACAGGAAGGAAACCCTTCTGGGTCCAACCAGTTCCTATGCCTCTCTTTCTTTGGAAAACTCACACAGCGCCATCCAGCATAAGACCCCAAGTTGTCATAGAGCCAGCCGTTTCCAAGAGGCCTTGCCGCCAGTTCAGGGTGGAGCCCAGGGCCAGGGCAGGAGTCTCCACTCTCCGAGATGAGTTTTCCTCTCACAGGGTGCAGAGGGGGTCCACATAGTTCTAGCACAGCCCCTTGGGAGATTTCATTCTGGCTGCCAGGCGTATGTACTCCCCTTTAACACCTTAAAAACTAAAAACTTCTTTGTCAAATTGAATTATTTTGCTAATCTTGGTCATATTCACTCTGGAAAATGAATCACTAGCTCTGGGGAAATGCTGCATCCAACAGGGTTGAACATTTCTCGACCTACATTCACTTGGAGTAGTTAATGGTAATATTTGGCTGAAAAATTAGATACTATAAACAAGTACCTGAATGCCCAGATGGAAAAGGTAGTGGAGGAGGTACATGTTAACTTTGAGACTCATGAATGTACATTGATAAAGTATATTTAACTTATTTATTCAATTTATTATCTGCATAATTTTGTTTGGCATACATAAACTGAATTATTTACAATTAATCAGTTGTACTTAATCATTTAGGAAAGCTTGGTTGAATTATCTTATATTTTAATGCCTCTCTGCTTTCTTCGGAAAATTGGGAATTCACTCAAAGACTAACAAAATTCACTGTGTCTCAGAAGTTCTGTAGTTCTTATTTGAACAAACAAAACAAAACTAAACACTCAGTCAAAAAGCAAAAGCAAGAGCAGAGCCCTAAGGAGGGCTATGGCGGCGAACAGTACAGGTTGCTCAGAGAGCAGGCGAAAAGCTTGCCCACTGCGCAGAGCTTCCCTGGCTGCCTGAGGCTCGGGCTGACAGGGGTGCTGCTGCCTCGGGAGGGTGATGGGTCGTGTCTCCTTTCCTTCTGGTTCCTAGCACAGCAGCGAGGCATCATGGGTTCTGTACATTCAATAAACACCAGAAATCTCCAAACTGTGGAGAGAAGAAGGCAGACAGGTGGGGGACTCAGGATCTGAAGGGCCGACATTGAGTATTTGGCACTGTGGGCTGAAGGTTTGCATTCTCCCCAAAATTCGTATGTCGAAAAGGTGCCTCCCTAGGGGATGGCACTTGAATATGAGCCTCCATCATGAAGCTGGGACATCACGGAGGGTTAGTGTCCATATGAAAGAGGACATGGGGGGGCTCCGTCCTTTCCACCACATGAAAGCCCAGCCTGAAGCCAGCCCGGCTGGCTGCGCAGGAAGCAGAGTCTCACCAGACACTGCGTCTGCCATCACCGTAGTCTGGACTTCCGAACCTCTATGAGATATACATTTTTGTTGTTTATAAACTACACAATAATAATATATATTTTATTATATAGCAACAGGAATAAGCAAAGACAAACATTAGGAAGCAGGGTGAGTGATGTGGTGTTACTGTGTCAAATATCTCAACATGTAATGTGACTAGAACTGCTTAAAAAGGCACAGACTAAAAGAGTTTGGAAGTTCATTCCAGAAAAACCTACTACAGACTCTTCAGATGACAAGGGGATAATAAGAGAGCGACTTGAAATATTCTACATACATATATTTGAAATGTAGATGAAACGGACAAATTCCTTGGAAAAAAAAATCACTACCATTTACCCATTCAGAAATATGTAATCTGAATAGTCCTATAAGTCTTAAGGAAATTCAATTTGTAATTATAAACCTCTCTCAAAAGAAATATCTAGGCACAGATAGTTTCTATGGAAATCACATTGAATCCTTCACAGAAGAATTAACACAAATTATGTACTATTTATCCATTCTAGAAAAATCAAAGAAGAAAAGGCCCTTTCAATTCAATATATTGAAGTCAAAACCAGACAAATGATACAATAAAAGAAAGCTATATATGAATGTCTCCTGTGATCCTGAAGGAAATATTGCTAAATAGAACTGGAAATGGCATATTGATAAGTAGAAATACATAAAATAGATTACCAGAACCTTGAAAATTCAATAGTTATGTATACCATATTAACAGAACAAAGAGGAAAATATATGATCACATCAATAAATGTACAGAAAACACGTGGTAAAATTTTACAGCACTTTATAGTAAAAAATTCCCAGAACAGGAATGTAGGAAACACTTCTACAATTCCATAAAAAGCATCTATTGAAATCCTACGGTAACATCTACATATGATAAAGCACAGACTACTTTCCCTTCAGCCTGGGAACCAGTCTAGTGGGTCCATTCTCACTGCTTTTATTTAGTAGAGCACTGTAAGTTCTGTTTGCTGAATAGGCAAGAGAAGAAAATAAAGCCCAGAAAGATGAGAATGAGAAAAACAAAATTCTCACTTTTCTACAAATACTGTAATTGTCTGCTTATAAAATGTCACAGTCTCACAAAACACTATTAGAAAAAGTGGGTTCAACAAATTTATAGGATACCAAGATCAACACATAAAAATCAGTTTTATTTCTTTATACCAACAGCATCATATGGACAACAAAATAAACAGTATAAAACTACTTACATGGACTGCGTGCTGGAGCCTATAGGCACAATGAAAATCAAAGAAAACGGAGAGGCCCACTGTGCCCCTGTGGTGGGAGATTCAACAGTATCTGTTTTACCCATTTTGAAACCCATATTTAATACAATCTGGTCAAAATACTAATAAGAATTTTTTTTATAATATACAATATTATTTAGAAGTTTATATAAAAGAGAAAAAATAAATATGAGCCCAAAGTATAACTTCTATTAACTTAAAAGCAACAACAAAACCCCAAAATTATAATTATTATTATTATTTTTTCTGTGTTTTAGGGAAGGGCCTACACAGTGTTCAGGGTCTCACTACTAGATCAGACTCATAGTGATTTTCCTGTTTACAGCCTCCCAAGTGCTGGGTTACAGGCCTGTGCCATGAAGCCCAGTCTCAGTGTGCCATGGGGGTGGGGCTGACACCACAGACCTGGGCATTGAATCCCTGGCCTCTGCACCTGCTTACAGGCGCTTTAATCTGCTGAGCTACTTGGCCAGCCCTAAAACCCCAAAATTATTAAGGAAATTTCCAAAAGACATTGGAAATGCATAGAAGGCAAATATACACATGAGGAGTTATTTTTCTATATTTTTATGTTATTTGCCATCAGGGGAATGTGAATTCTAACTGCAGGAAATATCTATATCCGTATCATCTATATCTATATCAGAATGGTTACAATAAACTACATCATTAAATATTTATGAAGATGAAGGAAAACCCAGTCACACATATTTCAGTTGAGAATATCAGCTAGCATAATTACTTTTTCCCTACTTTCATGGAAAAATCCACACTCACATATTCCTGGCAAGTTTATCCATAGTAGTGTCAAACTGGAAGCAACTGACTAATAAGGCAGGCTTTGGGATACCCACACCATGCTGTATGCTCAGCAATAAAAATGTGTGAGAGGTCAATATTAAAGCAATATGCACAAGGATCCACGGAAGTAGTGAGCAAGGAAAAAGCTGGTGTCTCAAGGTCATATACTTCATGACTCTGTTTAGACAGCAGTAATAAAATGACAAAGTTGGGCTGGGAAGATAGCTCAGAGGTCTGAAAGCCTGCCTGGCAAGTGCAAGGTCCCAGGTCCAATCCTGGGTACCACATGCTATGCTGGCCACCAAAACAAGGCATGGTGGCATGTGCATGTAAACCACAGCACTGGGGAGGCTGAGACAGGAGGATCACTATGAGTCCAAACAGTATAGTGAGATCCTGTACCAAATAAATAAATAAGATTAAAGTGATGAAGTTATAGTGATAGAGAACAGATTAATATATCCCAGGGCTTAAGGATGAGAATAGAGCAAGAAACATGGGTCCTTTCACTGCAGTATGAGAGGAGAGAAGGTTGTGGTGATGGAAATGCTCTGCAGCTTGACTGTACCCATGGGGGAAAGGTGCCAAGCATCTTTCTCTTTGTCTCCATCCAGTTTCCAGAAGCCAGCCCTAGCAGATTTTCCCTTGTCAGCATTTTGGCCACAACTGACTCATGTGCCATTTCTGGTAGACCAACAACCTTGGGCAGAAGCAAGTGATGTCAGTCATGTGTGCCATGAGGGGGGGCACAGAGGGTGTTTGCTGCTGAGAAGGCCATGAGCAAGATGCTGTGCTAGGCACTCTACCACAGGCAAGCACCAGCATCGTGGCGTACGTGGGGCTGTGCCCAGTGTACGGAGGAGAATGATCTTCACAGAGGCTAACTCACGGGCTGCTAAGCCAGGAGGGTGGGGGCACGTGGGAGGCGACCTTAGGGAAGCAACCACCTGCCTTCTCAGAAAAAGCCTGGCTCTCGACTGTGGTTATTTTAAATAACTTTTCAAATTACAGTTATTAATTCACTTGCTTATTCATCATTTCTGATGAAAGGCAAGATTTTCTACCAGCGTGACTACTGGTTTTGGATGTGGGTGGGTGGGAGCTAATTGCTGGGCAAGGTTCTGGGACCACTCAGCTACTTCTAGGCTTCAGCCTTTCAACTGGGAATGGTGTAGGCAGAATCTACACAGAGGTAGCGGGAGTGTGGCACACCGGCGTAAGCCTTCCAGCGAGCAGATGCCACACTGACTTTCCAAGGCTTTTCTGGGTACCAGACAAGTACAGTTTTCAGTTCCATCTTTTGATCACTCACTGTCTTTGAGGTTTGAGGGTGCTGACCATCCATGCATTCCTACCCCGGAGATCCTTGGCAAGCAAAGGACTAATTAGAACTGTGGTCGTAGATTTCTCAGCGAAGTGTGCCAACCCCTAGGATGGCTCACCATGAGAGAGAAAAATAACTTGAAGATGTAGAAAAAATCCTTCTACTGTCATCTTTTTTATGTAAATGGTGTATTCCATTTTGTTACAACCAGGATTCTAAGCCCTGATGCTTTCAAAGGCCTGAGGACTTGGTCACGAGGTTGTTTGCGCTCAGCAAATGGTTGTGAGCCAACTTTTGGTGAATCTGGCATTTTTTACAGAACCCGGCTATTATAAGGACTCAGACGTGCAGATAGTACAGATTAATGATTATTTAAAAACAGCAAAACCCAAAGTTAACCCAGTTTTTTCTTACTCTGTTCTTCAAAGCAGTTCTGGTTTGGCTTAAGCATCTGTTATGGGAAAGGGCTTGGAGCAGGTCATATTTTATCTGTAGTTTCCCCATCTTCAGTTTGCAGGCGGTGTCTCCAGTCCCCCTGACTATCTCTGCCAGGCTAGACTAAATAGTATGATTGTGTGTTTAAAACAAGCATTGGAGGTGGAGAAACAAGCGAGGCAGGAGGGAGACTTTTCAATGCTCTTTAAAGCTTTGAGATCTTAAAAATAAATATGATGTGTATTGGGGACTCCCTCACCAAACCAACCAGCGCGTGTGCGTGGGGGGCATGCGCGTTTCAGAGCCCCTACGTGAGGAGGGCTGACAGGGCCGGTGGCCCTGGAGACTCTGCAATTGAAGTCAGTCACCCTTCTATGTAACTATTCCTGAACATATCACAGCACTGCCCACAGGGTGTGTGCTTATGCTGGGTTCACAGTAGCTCCTTTCTGAAAGGTTTCATACAAGGGAAAGTTGTTTAAGGCTAAGCCAGGTTGCTCAGCAATATCATATGTGTACTTAGTTAATTTATTTATTCATATTATAGCTCCCAGAACCTTCGGCATTAAGACCAATGTATAAGAGGGCTCACTGTGTTTCTCTGAAGTTTTCTTTGCAGTAGGAGAATATTTTCAGTTAATTATACATTCTGTGAAATGCATATACTGTTTTGGGTCATATTTGTACTATCATTGGACGGCTCATATCAAGAATGCCCGTAAGACAAGCTTCCTTACTCTTTTCTTTGCTCATCACAAATAGTTGCCTTTTATTTTTTGCTTTAATTTGTTCTGTCAGTGCCCTAATAATTTAAATAACAATAATCATTGTTATTAGAGAGGGACTTTTTAGAACAGAATTAAAACATTTGAGGGAGGTCTGTATTGAGGATTGAACACAGGGCCTTTGCAGTGAGTTGCACTCTTAGAATTTTTCAAGTTTTGAGATAAAGTCTTGCTGAATTGCAGGGCTTCCTAGGTGGAACTTGAGTTTGGGCTCTTCGTGCCTCAGCTCCCCAGAGTTCGGGGATCATAGGCCTGAGCCACATGCTTTTGTATGTTCCTAAGGCTTATAGATTGATGACTGTGTTCCTTCAGTGTACCAAAGCAAAAAGCAACTAAGCTCTTCAGCAAAGCAGCCTGTAACAAATTTTGTATAATGAAAACTTTTTCTATTCAAAAAAGCTTTTTCTATTCAAATTACTTTGAGTGGAGGAGAAAGGAAAGGAGAGAAAAGGAGGGGAAGAGAAAGAACTCAAAAGGTATGAGGGATAATGGAAAATATATGTCCTTATTTGTAGTATTATTCTTATTGTTTTTATTTCAAGAAATATTTGTAGACAGATACCGTTAACATATGAATTTTTAAATTAATTTTATTGAGAAACAAATAGCAATGAGACAGTTTCAAAACCAAATAGTAGGATAGTTTCAATAATTAGTAAATTACATATTGCTGTCTTTGTACTAGTTATTCATAGTATAAGATGCAGTCATGATATCCTGTCCAAACACTATTAATACAAATCTTTCTTCTTATTGAATTAAGAGAAAGTAGCTATTTTGCTGAATTCACACACATACAATATTTAAATTGCAATGGAATACCCATCTCTGACAAAACTATACAAAAAAGAGTTTACAAATGAAGGACCATTTTGTATCTGTATATACAAAATAGATATACAGCAACATATGAATATTTTTAAGATGTAAAAATACCTTTCAGTTAACCTAGAAAATGACAATGGTTCCTTTTACAAACAAAGTATCACCTGTGTATTATTGTGCGACTTGTATGAGCTCACATGTGCTCTTGGTGTTTCAGCCCCACTTCCTCTTATTGCGTGTCTTCCGGGCTTCCCTGTCTCAGGACCCTGACATCACACTCACTGCCTCTTGCGTAGTATAGGGGCTTATTTATTTTCTACTGTGCTAGCAATATTGCACACACTTGCATACTGCATCTTCAGTAGGGGCTGACTTCAAGTAACCTGTGCTTTGAAGTCCACCAAAGCCCAGGTGGCAGACCTGCCACAAGTCACATGGGAGGAGCTTACTTGTACACTCTGTGCGGCACTGAAGCATTTGCCCTTTGACCTAGCCTGACTGTGTGACCTATTTTTCTGTGCTGACACAGATGGTTCATGATTTTCGTCTCTGAAATCATGGGTGCAGACCAAAGTATGCTGTCCAGATGAATGTAACCACGAGCTGTCTTCTGCAGTCATGGAGGTACACAGGACATGCAAGGAGAAGAGGATTTCTTAAAAGGAGAAGCACACACATTCCAGCTCCCAGATTCCGGTGATGCCACATGGATTGACAAATAATGTCTGGCACTCTCCTCGGATGAGGTGACTCTTGGTTACTCTGTCCCTGCTGTGGAGAACAGAGAACCCAAGTTCCTTAAGAGTCAGAGTTCACCTGTGTGGAAGAGATCATGGTTCTCAGCCCTTCCTCTGATGCACCCTCCTGGTGAAGGCTGCTAAAGTTTTCCAAGCCTTAGTTTACTCATCTGCCCAATGGGAAAGACAATAATTCCAATTAATCAGATCTAGGATTCTTTGATCACATCGCCGGGCCGAAGCGTTTATCGTGGCTCTTAGTATAGAGTGTAACAGAATAACTGTTCTGTTTAAGTCTTTTTTCTTGCATTCTTGAATAAATGCTTGCTATAAGTGACAATTTATCACAGACATCATAAAACTTCAAGTTTTAAATGCTTTCAAACTTCTTAGCAGCAGCATCCTCTTTACTGACAAACAAAATCATTATAAAATCTAAAGTTTGCCATTAAGACCAGAGATAATGAAAATGACAATTTCTATTTCATTAACAGTGCTTTGAGAGATGCCATCTTTACAGTGGTGCATTAAACATCTTCTTATGTACAGAGAAGTCAATTTCTCCTAGAGATTTTACAGCCCCATGATGACAGGGTTTTTTCCTGTCATTGCTGTCATCCTTTGAATCTTATGAACATAGGACAGTGTCATCAACTCATTAATGATGTTTTTAAAATTAGTGTAAGTCCTTAAGATTATGTCTTCTATGTTTTGTATGTTAAAAGTCTAGCAAAATAATGATCTTCATGTATGTCTGCAGTCATATAAAAATGCCCAAAGGAAGAGGTCATGGCGCATGCTTCTTTGCACTAAATGTGCCACAGATTCTTAAGCTTCAAATTGACTTAATAGGCAGTGTACCTTTTTTTTTGAGGGGGAATGTTTTATATTAATCAGAAACTGACAGTAACTGCATTTGCATTGCGATTCGATTGACCACCATCCCGTAAAATGCCCATGGTTTGAATTTTGCATGTATTCCCAATAATATTAAGCCATTTAGTGTCTGTACACACAAAAATGCTTTGTAATCCTCAGCATGTTTTACTTCAAAAAGTTCCTGGCAGGAAATCTGGGACTGTTGTACTTTGCAGAATGTCTTTGTACCTACTGCTTTGAGGCCTTAGCTAGGCTCCTTCTCATATTTGATTGTCTTTTGTCACCCTTCCTTGTCATTGACTTGGATTGAAGAACACCATCCTCTTGTTTTATGTACTGTCACCATACATTGTTGGTGAGAATTAAACTAGTACAGACATCATGGAGACTGGCACAGAAATTTCTTAAAAAATTAAAACTAGAAATTCCATTTGACTCCTCTGTTTGCCTTCTAGGAATCTTCCCCAAAGAGTTCAAGCCATTCTCCAGTGATTCCTGGCATACCTGCGCATAGCAGTGTGACTCCTAGTAGCTAAATCCTAGAAGTAGCTTGTGTGTCCATCAACAGATGAGCAGATACAGAAGGCATGGTATTTACACATCAAGGACAATTACTGTGCCATAAGGAAAGGTAAACGTGAGGGGCTGGGGAGATAGCTCAGTAGGATAAATGCTTCCCTGGCAAGCGCAAAGGCCTGAGTTCAATATCTGGTTCCAAAAAAAAAAGGCAAACTAGAGGTAGGTTATGAACTGTGGCACCCCAGGCCACAGTGCAGAGTGAAGTACATGCAAGTTTCTCTTATACAAGAAATCCAAGATACAAATAAAAAGCAAAATAAAGGACAGACACAAGAAATGGGAAGATCATTTTCAAATGACAAACGGAATAAGGGATACAGCAGGAGGGGAGGGATAAGAAAAGGATGTAAAAGAGACAATCAAGTCAATGGAAACAGAGCTTTGACCAGTGGGAAGGGGACTGAGAGTTACTAGTTATTAAAGGAATAATATTTGGCTCAAATTTGCAACAGATGTCATAGAACGTGCAAATCTTACATTAAACCATGAGATCACCTTTATCTAATCTTATTTTGCTTTGGTATGTTGCGTGAGCATGTGGTACAATGACTCCAGGTCAGAATGCGCCCACAGGCGTCTGAAGTTGTCTCGCACCCAGGAGCACTGCACAGTGACATGGGCTCTCCTGCAGGGAGGTGCACAAGGAAGGGGCGCCAGGACAGAGGCAGAGCAGGAGCTCCAGGGACTTCCTCCAGGGAAAGAATGCAGTTGGAAGGGAACTTTAATTGAATAGATGGCCCTAGTATATACTGGAAACCGAGAAAGGCAAATGGCTCTTCTGGAACTTACAGAGGCTCAGGAGTCAGATTAGGTGCAAGCCCTGACTCTGTTCCTTCTCAGTGCATGAGCAGAATGTTTATGTTACTTGAGTATAGCTTTAGTTGGTGGACTGAATCTACCACTTCAAATTTGTAGAGTTCTATCAAATAATGGCTGACACCATAAAAATGCATAAAGTTGAAATCATTTTTTATTATTAAATGGAACTTTCCACTTTTTAATAATATATTAAATTATATATTAATGATTAATATATAATTTAATATATTCTTAAATGTTTGAGCCAATATTTGAGCCATTTACATTTGTGCACTAATTGCTTTTCATAAAGCTTGAGTTGAATCATTTGAAAGGGACACAACCAATTTTGAGACTTTGTATTGATATTCTAGATAAAATCAGAACTTGACAAAAAACTTGTGTCATTAACTAAAATGCTAAAGCGTGCAGTATCTCTTTTAGTTTTCCTAAACTTGTCTTCTGTATATTTCCACTTCCTTGGAAATGTAGGGTGTGTTGTACCTGCACACCAGTCACCAGGTCCACCCTGACAGAAAACTTTGTTCTTTTCCTTCTACTACCTTTCTCTCTTGTCTGTTAATTTTGTCATGTAGTCTCTCCTTTCTCCTCTCTCCTCTCCCATCTCCCCTCTTCCCCTCTCTCTGTTAGCTGTTTCTACTAATTCACAGTTGTCATGAGGCTCTGAAATATATGCCATGTTTAAGCATAGATAAGTAGCACCATATTATTTCACTAAGTTATCAAGCTTTGCATCAAATACGTTTACCTTATGTCTTTATTCTTGCTCAGTTTAAGTTCCCGCTATTTATAATTGTCAGTACTTCTTTCTCTGTTGACATTTTCTCCTGGATTTGGTGATCAGAGCCAGAAAAGTATATAAAGGTCCACTAAGTTACTTTCTGCCATGTTTCATTTACAAACAAAATCTACTCCATTGTCACTTTAAAATTTTGCCAGATGATACAGCCAGGAGCTATATAATTGGATTGAAATACTTTCAATTAATGCATTTCTTTTCTGAGCACAGCTCCTTTTGACACTGCCTGAGGTTACCAAAGGTTACTCGAGGAAGCACTTATAGTGTGTCTTTAGAATACTATGCAATGTTCTTTCTTTTAATTATAGCTAAATAGCAGCCAACAGGAATAAAATTATTTGATTGCATTTAAATGCCTGGCACAGAGAAGTACATTTTCTGCTCTGCAGCAGAAGAAATAATGGAGAATTCACATTTGGTTTAGAGGGGCTGCGACATGGAAATTGTGGATAACCATTCCTCCCACTCACCCTCAGAGGGTGTGGACCCCTGTTTCACAATAGCCTGCTTGTTGGACCCTCCCTCCTGAAAGGGAGATGTGAAATAAAAACTTTTGAGCATAACCATGAAGTTTCTATTTCGTTTTGTTTTTACAAGAAGTCAGTTCAACAAAAAAAATTAAACCACTTTAAATGTGTGGGCACTGCTCACTTGGATGCCAAGTCTCAGCTTTTGGGTTGCTTCATAGCCAGCTGGTGGAAGAGTTTAGTGATTTGTCACATGCTTTGTTACAAGGCCCTAGCTTATTATGTAGAACTCACTCAGGCATTCCTGCAAGCTTGTTTCTGTGGTAATTCCCCAACTGTCCCTTGAGGGTGGAGAGAGGCTACCCACACTCACAAAGAGGCAGCAGCCTAGGTAGTGGGAGTACAGGGTCCCCTGAAATCTCCATCACCACCCACAGAATCTTTTCCTACTCCAGAGAGTGTTTTTCTTTGAAGTTTCCCAATCCTGTGACAGATTTAGGGAATCTTGTGGATATTCTTTGGTCCTGGGCACTTGCTGTTTGGCCTCAAGCAGGAACTCCCCCCTGTAGGGTCTTTGTGACTCTTTCATGTTCCCCTGCTGTCTCAGAACTCAGGTGCCTAATGTCACACCAGTGCCACCAGCACCACCTCCTCACCCTGTGGATAAACCTCCTAACGCTGGAGTCTGTGCCGGTGTGGGCCTGGGTGACGTGACCTTGCACACATAGGAAAGTGGGGGATAGTGCAGACCATCTGAACAACTGGAGATCAAATGTGAGTTGGACGTTTGTCTTACTCATCTCTTGAATTAAGATGCCAATATCTGTTAGAAAAACATCAGATTTTCTGCCCCATTGCTTGGATCAAGCTTTGTCAGGGGATGGCTTTCAGTGCAAATTGTTTATTTCTCAATGTAGGTCGATGAGGTACAGATAGGTGCTGTAGAGTTGAAGCGATTGGGAACGGGCAGACCCAGAGGTGTGAATCTCTCATTGTTTTAGGGAGTGAGGAAGGTCTGGCTGCCCATATTGCAGAGAAAGAGAGCAGCAAGTTCAGTGAGATGCCTCTGACCGTAAATGAATGGCTTTGGGAATTCCCTCTCAGTCTTGGTCTCAACAGTGATAATTCTCACTACTCTGTGTTTCAAGAGACAGATTCTTGCATATTTCTCCTTTGTGAATATCTTAATGTGGTGTGCGTGTGTGTGTGTGTGTGTGTGTGTGTGTGTGTGTGTGTTTTGATGGAGATGAAAAGAACAAAAAGAAGACACAAACTTTCCTTATCACAGAAAGCCACTACTACAGGGCAAGTTTTAGAGCCAAAGTCTCAAGGGCTTCACAGAGATACAAATGAATGGCACTAACAGCCCATGCTGCTGGAGCGCACCTGTAATCCCAGTGCTCAGGAGGCTGGGGAAGCAGGACCACCGAGAATTCCAGGCTGCCCCTAACTACAAAGTTAACTCCAGGCCAACCTGAGCTGCATAGTAAGATCCTGTCTCAGAAAGGCAAGAAACAAAACAAACAAACAAACAAACAAAAACCCAAACCAACACAAAATAATCATGCTCTCTTTTTTATCATCTTGAGTAATTAAAACGATTTTTTTCTCAAAATGATTAACAGTAACCCATTAGCTTAGCAGTTCAACCACAGTTAGGCTTCATAGGGAAGGAAGGAGAAAAACACACATCATACTTCATCCTGGATGCTGTTTCACTCTCAGGGCTTCCTTCCGAGGGTGGCTGCAGAGCAGCTGTCCTGGGCTTTGCTCCTACCTTCTGCACTGTCTGTCCTTTACCCTACAGCTAGCTCTAGGGTCTCATAACTCACTGTCAAATGCAGTGACTGACAGTTCTGTTCCTAATTTAAATTTTTGGAACTTGTTGAAATCTTAGCCTGGGCTTTGTCTCATTTCTAGCAGGTCACAGATGAGCACTTTTAAATGTGCATCTTACTTATCTAATGTCACAGTGGTATGTTCCTATTGAAAACAGAACTCTTAACCCTTGCAATTTTTTTCTGTTATGTTGCTGCCATGAAAATTGGTAGAGATGAACAAAATAGGCTCAGAAAGTGATCCTGTGTTAGGGTTTAGCATTGAAGTAAGAATGTTCAGAAAGATGCTGCAGTGAGGAGTCTTTCAAATCCCTTTATCCCTTGTTGAGAAATCTATTTCTTGAAGTCATAGTAAACCTTGCTCAAAGTTACTCATCAGTTATCTAGAAATGAAAACCATTTCAGTACCTATGGAGGAAAACTTGTACATAGGACTCTGATGGAGAAAGCATCAGTAAATGTAAGCACTATGCTGTTCTAATCACTGTAGTTTTATAATATACCTTGAAGTCTGGGGTTGTAATGCTTCTTCCTTTGCTCTAGTTACCCAGGATTGCTTTCACTATTCTGAGCCTATTTTCCATCCATATGGAATTTAGTATTGCCTTCTCTAGTTCTGTGGGGGAAGGCTGTTGGTATTTTCTTTGGAATTGCATTAAATCTGTATATAAGCTTGAAGAGTGGTTATTTTGACAATATTGGTTATGCATACTCTGGAAGAGGAGATATCTTTCTATTTCTTTCTGGTGCCCATTTAAATCTCCTTTTATCAAGTAATTCAGCTTTTGTTATAAAGTTATTTAATTTCCTTTGCTATGTTAATTGTGACATATGTAGTTTTCCTTGGTGCTATCGTGTGTGGTATTATTTGACTAATTTCTTTCATAGTTAGCTCATGTATGGGAACACTACTTTTTTATTTGTGTTGACTTTGTAGCCTGCTATACTACTGAATTTTGTTATTAATTTTAGGGGTCTTTTGTTAGAAGTACTTGGGACATTTATGTAGAGGATCAGATCATATATAAATAATGATAATTTGACTTCTTCCTTTCCTGTAGGTATTTGTTTTCTTTTTCTTGATTTCTCGAGCTAATGATTTGACTACTACAGCAGTATTGATAGTGAACATTTTATCTTGTTCCTGATTTTAGATGGAAAGATTTTAGCTTTTCTTCACTTAATAGAGTATCTTTTTTTTTCAGTAATGGGGATTGAACTCAGGACCTTGCACTTGCCAGGCAAGTGCTTATTCTACTGAGCTATCTCTCTGGCCCTACTTAATATAATGTCAACAGTGGGCTTATCATAAATGGCTTTTATCAGCTTAAGATGAAGTGCTTCCATGCTTAATTTTTTAGGGGTTTTTCATGAATAAATGTCTGATTTTGTCAAAGTTTTTTTTTATGCAACTATTGACATGATAATGTAATTTTGCCCTTTTATTCTTGCTATGTTATATGCTGTATTTATTGATTTGTATGTATTGAGCCATTATTATATCTCTGAGATGAAGTCTGCTTGGTCATGATGTATAATCTTTTCAATGATTTGTTCCTTTATTTTCCAGCCTTTTGTTGAGGATCTTTGCATCTATGTTCATTAAATAGAGTGGCCTGTGGCTCTCCTGTTTTAATTGGAATCAGGGTAGTGCTAGCTTTTGGGAATGGCTTTGGGGATGCTTTTTCCCTTGGAATTTCTTTAAGAGTTTGAGGAACATTAACACTGGTTCTTCCCTGAAATTCTTTAGAACTCACCTTAGTATGTCTGGAACTTATTTTACTTGGTAGGTTTTATTGTTATTGTTATTATTATTATTATTTTTGTTATTATTATTGCTTCAAATTTATTGCCTTGCATTGAGTTATTCAGGATTTTTGTATCTTCTTGGTTCAGTTTTGGCTATGTAGGAATCTCTTCAATTGAACTGGATTCTCCAATATATTGGAAGATGGGTTCTTAAAATAGTTGACTTCTATTTTTGTGGTTTATGATGTGATTTTGTCGTTTTTTTTTTTTTTTTTTTTTTTTTTTTTTTTTTTTTTTTTTTTTTTTTTTTTTTTTTTTTTTTTTTTTTTTTTTTTTTTTTTTTTTTTTTTTTTTTTTTTTTTTTTTTTTTTTTTTTTTTTTTTTTTTTTTTTTTTTTTTTTTTTTTTTTTTTTTTTTTTTTTTTTTTT
>PVKA01034901.1:0-23083 GCA_004027165.1 Ctenomys sociabilis | reverse complement strand
TAAAAGATTTCAGTTTTTCCCCATTTAGGATTATATGAGCTTTTAGGTTGTCATAGATGGCTTTTATCAAGTTAAGGTAGAGTCCATCTATTCCAATTTTCTGTAGGACTTTGAACATGAATGAGGGACTTTGTCAAAAGCTTTCTATGCATCAATTGAGATGATCATGTGGTTTTTAGATTTCAGTCTATTAATATAGTATATTACATTGATAAATTTTCAAATATTGAACCATGCTTGCATCCCTGGGATGAATCCTACCTGATAATCGTGTATGATATTCTTCATGATTTGCTGTAATCTATTTACTAGGATTTTATTGAGTAGTTTTGCATCTTATGTTCATGAGGGAGATTGGCAGGTAGTTCTCTTTTTCAGTTGTTTCTTTCCCTAATTTTGGAATCAGTACAATGCTGCCCTCTGGAAACAATTTTAGGAGGATTGTTTCCTTTTCAATTTCATTGAAGAGTTTGAGGAGTGTAGGGATTATATCTTCTATAAATTTCTTGCAAAATTTAGCTGTGAATCCATCAGGACCTGGACTTTTCTTTGTCGGTAGGCTTTTTATTACGTTTTGTATTTTATTGGCTGTTATTGGCTTATTGAGAGTTGTTGTATCTTTTTGGTTCAGTTTTGGTAATTTGTACCTTTCGAGGAATCTGTTCATTTCATATGTGTCTTCTATTCTGTTAGTTTAAAGATTCTTAAGATAGCTATTGACAATCTTCCAGGGATTTCCCCTGGATCTGTGGTGATTTCACCCTTTTCATTTCTTATTGCTTGTATTTGAATTTTCTCATTCCTCTTTTTGATGAGGTGGGCTAGAGGCTTATCAACTTTATTTCAGTCTTTCAA
Organism: Ctenomys sociabilis; assembly: GCA_004027165.1. NCBI lineage: Eukaryota > Metazoa > Chordata > Mammalia > Rodentia > Ctenomyidae > Ctenomys > Ctenomys sociabilis. Next base: position 22,228 of record PVKA01034901.1, on the reverse strand, counting down.
AGAACAAACTTTTTGATTTGCGGATTCTTTGAACTGTTTTCTTCATTTCAATTGAGTTAATTTCTGCTCTAATCGTTATGATTTCTTCCCGTCTCTGCACTCTGGGTTTCATTTGCTCTTTTTATAGATATCGGTGGTGCAACATTATGGTGTTTATTTGTCCCCATTCTGTGTTCATAATGTGTGTTTATAGCTATGATTTTTCCTCTAAAAACAAATTTCATCACATCCCATAGAGTCTGATAAGTTGAGCTTGAATTTTCATTGAATTATAGATATTGTTGAATTTCTTATTTAATTTCATCTGTGACCCATTGATTTCAGAGTAGGGTGTTGTTAAATTTCCATGAATTTAATGGGTTTTCTGGTTTGTTTTGTCATTTAGTTCCACTTTTATTGTACTCTGATCAAATAATATGCATGGGATAATTTCTGGATTTTTGCATATAATTAAGCATGACTTCTGGACTAGTATATGATCTACTTTGGAAAATGACCCGTGTGCAACTGAAAAAAGGGTGTATTTTGCTGTGGTTGGGTGGAACACTCGGTATGGGTCCACCAGGTCCATTTGTTCCAAGCTCTGGATCAGTTCTGCTACTTTGCTAATTTTTTGTCTCATTTACCTATCTTTTTGAGAGAAGAAATGTTAAGGTCTTCTGTTAAGATTGTGGTCTTAGATTTTTAGGGTTTTCATGTCCATTAAGATTTGTCTTAAATATTTGGGTGCTCCTGTGTTTGGTACATAGATATTTATGAGTGTTATCTCTTGCTCTTTAATTTTTCCCCTAAATAGTATATAGTGGACTTCCTTGTGTCATGTGGTCATTCTTGGCTTGAAGTTCAGTCTGCTGAACTTCAGAACAGAATTGTTACTCTTGCTTTTCTCTGAGATTCTGGAGCATGTAGTATTTTTTCCATCTTTTGGCTTTTAGATTATGAATGTCCTTTTGAGTTAAGTGTGTTTTTTGTATACAGCATCTTGTTCGATTTTGTTTCTTTATCCACTATGCCAGTGTATTTCTCTTAATTGATGAATTGAGTCCTTTTACAATGATGGTTACAATTGAAATGTGTTGACTTATGTTTGTCATGGCATTTACCTGCTGTTGTTTACTCCTTTGTATCCTGTATTTAATTATCTGTCCTGTTCAGTGGGTTCGTTTGGTTCTCATTTGTGAAGTTCTGGTCCTTGTGGTCTCTCTCTAGAACTTCTTTCAGTAGCCTGTGTAGCCTGTGATGGCTTTGTCATGATGAAATTCTTTAGTTGTTCTTTGTTGTGGAAGTATTTCACTTCTCCATCAACCTTGAAAGAGAGTTTTGCAGGATATAATAGTCAGGGCTGGAATTTGTTTTCATACACTACTTGAAGAACTCTGCTCCGTGCTCTCCTTGCTTTCATGGTTTGCATAGAGAAGTTGCCTGTAAATCTGATGCAATTTTCTTTGAATGTAATATGCTTCTTCTCTCTAGCAGCTTTCAATATATTATTCTTGTGTTGGATTTCTCAGATCTTGACTATTATATGTCTCGGTGTATTTTTATTTGGGTTGAAGTTATTTGATATTTTGTGTGCTTTGGTTTCCTGAATGTTGGTTTGTTTCCTCATATTTGTGAAGTTTTCTGTGATTACTTCTGCCCATATTCTTTTTATATCATTTGTATTGATTCCTTCATTCTCATTGATGCCAATTAATCTCACATTGTTCATCTTGGCGTCATCTTGCATGTGATGAACTATTTTTTTCCTGCATTCTCCTTGTTTTTAAGAGATCCCTTATCTTTTCAATAGCTGCACCATGGTCCTCTAGATCTGAAACTCTTTGCTTTCACTCAAACAGTTGTCTAGACTCGTGATTGAAATTTTTAGTTCTTCTATATCTCTGTGACTCTGCTTCATGCATTCAGGTTCTTTTCTGTATTGGTCATTCCAGGATTCCATCATATTTCTGATCTCCTCTATTTTTTTTAATCTATGTCTTCTTTAGAGGTAGGTATTAATTCTTTTTATACCGAGTTTCTTCCAATTTGAGTTTCCTCCGTATATTTCTGGAATTGTTTCTGTATTTCAGATGATATGATTTCAAATAATTATTTTTGGATTTCAGAAATTATTTCTGCTTTGATTGCCTCATGACTTTTCTCTGTTGTTTCTTTGCTTTCAATGCTGTTAATTCATATGTTTCACCTGGAATCGTGTTCCCTGCACTTGTTCTGAGTGAGCATTGGTTTTCCCCCAGATGTTTCTGGATTTGATTCTTTATTTCAGATGTTATGTATTCAGATAATTCTTTTTTGATTTCAGGCATTAATTCTTGTCTGAGTTCCTCTATACCTTTCTGCTGTTGTTCCTTTGCTTCTGTCTCTGTTAATTCATTTCAGCTGAGCTAGTGTCCTCTGCACTTACTGGTGGATTTGAGATCTGAGATTGCATTTTTCTCCTTGTCTTTGTCATTTTGCATAGTACTGACCTCTGGCCTTTGATGTAGAGCTTTGGTGCCCTATAGCCTTAGCGCATAGTGAGATTCGGTGCCAGTCTATTAAGTTTAAGACTATCCAGTTATGCCTGTCCTAGATCTTGCTTTTGTGTTCAGTTCCTTTTTGCTGCAGCTCCTGTGGCTCCTCTCTGTTGGGTCCCTGGTTAGGGGAGCATTGGGTTCTCAGAAACTCTCGCTCACACTCACCAGGCCAGGCGGTGATGGATCAAGTGCCAGGAGATTCACCAAAAGTTTATGCTCCTGTGGTGGGCTTGGAGGCATTGGCTACGGGGAGCTTTCAGGTAGGTCTGTTTGGGGTGTCTCAGGCAGGTCTCTGGCTAGGATGTCTTAGGGACTGAGGCTCTGGATGGTGCAGAGCCCACAGGGAGAAGCCAAAGGCTCTTCCTCAGACTCACCACACATTCACTGAACTTTGATGCCCAGAGAGTTGGGGAAATTCGCACTCGCTCAGCGGTCTTTGAGGCAGGGAATCTGGAGAGTTGCTGGCTAGTGTGCCCTGAAGTCTCAGGCCAGTCGCTCGTTTGCAGGGCTTGAGGGGCAGGTAGCCAGGTAGGGCGAGCAGGAAGAAGCCAAAGGCTCTCCCTCAGACTCACTATACACTCACTGATTTGGGAAGCCAGTTGAGTCATGCAAATTCTAACTCATTCAGAGGGCTTAGCAGTGGGACCCAGGAGGCCACTGGAGTGGGCCACTCTGTCTCAGGCAGGTCGCTCTTGCTAGGCGGGCATGGGGCTGGATCGAGGAGGCCCTGTACTTATGCTTATAGCAGCACAATTTGTGATAGCAAAAGTTTGGAAACAATGAAGATGCTCATCACCTGAGGAATGGATGATAAAGATGGGGTATTTTTATACAATGGAGTATTACTCAGCTATAAAGAATGATAAACTCAAAGCCTTCATATTTAAGTGGATACCACTTGAACATATACTCATAAGTGAAATAAACCAGATACACATGTGTAAATATCGTATAGGCTCCCTAGTATAATATCTCAAAAGAAGAATTAGAAATACAAAGGTATAACACACTTAAAAGGAGAGCAAGAACTTGAAGACTAGTCAATGAAGAGAGAGCAAAGAGAAGAGGCAAAGCCATACAGTTACATGTACTGTAAGAGTTACATGTACTGTAAGAGGGACAAGGCAATGATCTTCAGAATCTTCAACAGATTTTCTAACCTAACAGTTAATCGGAAGGATTCTCACCCTGACTAACTGTAGACTGTACATGCTGTTACCTGTGAACTAAGCAAGTGCAGTGAAGATGACAATTTGTAGTAGTAAGTTTAGGCTGGGAGTGACTGTCATTCTGATCTTCTGAATATGTGCTGCTTGTCATGACATGCAGGTTGCTGCTGAACTGTCTCTTCAGTAGACCTTTGTTTAAAAAGGAGGGTGTGGTGAATGAAGGCAGGAGAGAGGAACAGGGGTGATGCAGGACTGTCCTGCTACAATGGTGTATATGGTTAGATTTCTAAACTTATGTGTAAATATATATAATAGTTTATTTATTTTTTAAAGTATATTTTAATTTAAAATTTTTTTACATTATATTTTGTAGGGACTTAAAGTTTAACATATTAATACTTGTTGAAAAATACCCCTTCCATGTTAAGCCTAAGATGTTTGATATTCAGACAGATAGTGAGGTTAAGCTCAACAGCCTAGGATGTACATTAACAACAATAAGCTTCTCTTCTGGAGGGTTAACAACCTATGTTTGCAGACCTAAAATTAGAGAAAAAGGGGGTCCACAAGAGCAGCCAACATTTTGGCCCTAGCCTTTCAAGGTCAATTAAGACTCAGGACATAGAAGAACCTGTATTATAACTCATTGTGTTCCAAATTTTCTGATCAAGCAGATTATGGGGCCAAAGTGGAAGGGGATGCCGGGGAGATGGCTCAGTGGCCGGGGAGATGGCTCAGTGGCCGGGGAGATGGCTCAGTAGCTGGGGAGATGGCTCAGTGGAATAAGCACTTCATGGCAAGTGCAAGCGCCTGAGTTCAATCCCCGGTTCCACCAAAAGAAAAAAAAAAAAAAAGTGGAAGGGGAACGAGGATGTAGAGTGTGCCTAAGGAGAGTCTCTTAGAGAGAAAACATTTGCTCAGGCTTTCACAGAAAGTACATTGGTCAAGCAGTGGCTGTGACTCATCTGCATTGCTGACACAAAGGATCTACCAACTGCGGTATGGCTCCTCAGCATAAATCCTGAGGGGATGTAACTGACGTTAATCAGATACAAAAGCTATATTTCTTGTTGCATAGGTCTTACTTTATCTTGGTCTTTACCATCCAGCAAAAAAAAGTAGTAAACTGAGGTATAATAAGTAGTAATAACTATATTATTATGCTGAGCTGTAAAGGACTCAAGTCAACAAATTCTGACATTGCCAGTCATATGGAAAACCCAATACTATTATGGACCACTGGACTATTTATGAGTATTTTACTGAACTCACACACCTATAATATTTAATTGATAAAAATAAACAAAAAAGGGATACAGATGAATGGCCATTTTGTATCTGTATGTTCAAAATTTTTAAGATAGATACACAGCTATATTCTCTCAATTCAATGAATAGAGGGACCTGTTCTAATAGTGTTTATAAATAGAATATCATGTCTGCATCTTGTACAACAATTAACCACTAAGAAACCAATATGCAAAGTATTAGTTATTGAAACTGTCCTACTAATTTGATTTGAAAATGTCTCATTGCTATTTGTTTCTCAATAAAAATATGAAAAAAACTTTTAAAAAAGAATCGTAAGAGCACCACCTGCTATGCTGGTACACCAGGTACCCTGAACCGGCCACAGAGACCCAGCATGGTAGTGTACACCTGTAATCCCGGTGTTGAAGAGGCTGAAAAGTGGAGGATCTCTACTAGTCCAAGTTGCATAGTGAGATCCTGTAACAAATACATAAAAATGAAAAAAAAAATCAGAAGATAATGAACAAAAGGCATTTTTATCACTCCTGGACATGCTATTGTTTTTTTTTTTAGAAATATCCAAAATGTAGAAAATGAATGTCCACATTCCACAAGTAGAAATTTGATACACGAGTGCCTTGAATCACCACCGAGATGACTTCAAGGTCTTTCACTCCACAGAAGGCTTTTTCTTAATTACAAGTTACCATGGTTTCATAATGTCATGGATGACCTATTTGTCTAGTGGAAAACAAGATGTGGCTGTCCATGAATTCCAAAGCCATTAGGATTCTTGGTGAGATATCACAAACCATGTTGGTAGTCGCCACTATAGGGCTGTATCATACTGGCAAGTCCTACCTCATGAATCATAATGCTCAGTAATTAATTACTTAATCAGTAATTAAGGATGGAACAAATTTGGCAACATAAGACAGATTTTTTAACCTTTGCTGATCTGTGACCATGTGGCTGCATGTTACTTATCTCTCCATGAATAAGTTTGATCACTTTGTGATTTAAATTTTCTATTTTGTGAACACTTTTGTCCTACCATGTTTTCACTCTTGCTTTTAAGAAACAATGGTGATGTAGTCTTTGAAGGCTGTGCAGCCACTTGCCCTTCCTATCTTACTTTCTGTCTGGCTCAGTGGCTCAGGGCCAGGAGGACCTGAAATTCAGTCTACACAGCTGAAGGTCTGAGGGCTCTCCTTCCCACGCCCTGGCTCACCTTGTCACTTTCATCCTCCTGTATTCCATTCTTCACTGACTCCTAAACAAAGTGTTTACACTTCATCTTTCTTTTAGGAGAATTCTTGGCCATCAGTTAAGGCTAAATATGTTTTTTCTTTCTTGGATCAAATAAAGTCAAAGCTTTTTTTTTAAGAGTTGAGAGACATTATAGAATGGAAATTTCAAGGTCATATAAACAAGGTCATAGTTGTTGTTTTTTTACTCTAAATATCAAGTAACAAAAAAGTGGTTTCCAGTGTTCAGCTAATGGAGGCTGTGGTACCAAAATACTTTGAACATTTGAACAGTGAATCTACTGTCCTCCCATGTTGCAGAAGAACAGTAAGAAAGAGGCTCCTAGCCAAGGTCCACAACTGGGAGCAGGAGCTTCACCTCTTTGTGGCTGACTTGCTTTGCTTTTTTGCCCCTCAAATTACTGAGAGCAGTGCTCTGCCATCTCACCCTATTATTTCTGCAGCTGGAACTACTGGCATTCTGTGTGTTAATTAGTAAGCAATGCAATACTATCACAGCACAGCAAGGCACAGACTTTATACCTTCTCTATCATGTTGATTTCTACTCCGAGTTGAATGAAGGAAGCATTGCTGTGTGGCAGATGGTCTAAACCTGGACTGATGCACAAAGAACAACAGGTTTCTGGGAAGAGTTCTTATGTCCTCTCCACTGTGAGCTTACATCTGTGGGAAGAAAAACTAACAGGTGTCATAGGTCTTTCTTGCTTTACTTTCACTTCTAACCTCATCTCTTTGGGGCAACAAGACTAAGATAAAGAAAGAGGCAGAGAAAAATGAGCAAAAGCGAATATATTAGTTCAGGACACAGATGAGGTACTGCACCAGCTTTCCATCACTATAAGGCATACTAGAGACAAATCAACTTACAAAGATAAAAGAATTATTTTTAACTCACAGTTGTAAAGATTTCAGTCCAGGTTGCTGGCCCTGTTCACGTGAACTTGTGGTGGGGCGCACATTATGATTGTCACACAGTGCAGAGCACAGCTGCTCACCTACTGGTCAGGCAGAAAAACAAAAAGAAGAGGGTGGGCTCCCACAGTACACTCCAGATCTCCACTAGTTGTTGCTCCTTAAAGTTTCTACCACTTCTTAAAGTTTCCACCCAGCCTTTAACACATAGACCTTTGGAAATACTTTCAGATCCACATTTGTGGTGAATCCAGTTCATTGATCCTCTAAATCAAATGCAAACGATTATGGGACCTATGATCCACAAGGATGGAAGAGAAGACATGTTTGAGATCAAGGCCAGAGAATCACTTAGTGTCTCCATGGATCTTTGCTAAAAGGGTGTCTAGGGGGCTATTAGTGGGTGAGTAGGTACAGCTCCCTCATGTATGGCTCTGCGTTCTTATGCCAAGCAATGTTCTCCTGGTGGCATGAGTAGTAGTAGCCTGGGTGCACTGTGTGTGGAAAGGTATGGCACCAGTAATCCCACAGCCAAAAACTTATCAGTGTTGGAATTTAATGCCAGTCTAACTGATTTTAGGAAAATGATGCTTGTTTAATATAAGAATATAGATTAGGATCCTTTTCTTGAATGACTAGTAGAGTGGCCTTCACAGTCCTCCCCTGAATGTCATCATGCCATGTTTGAGGAAATAATGCTGGCAGAGCAATTAGGCTCTGTGATGTCAGGCTGACTGAGTCCTTGGCAAGTAGCACAAAGGTAGACTATAGAGAGGCTCTGAGTAGGAAGGGTATGGGGCACTTTGGTATCACCATAAAGGCAGCTTATAAAAAGTGATCTTCCAAATTGCAGTTTAGAGTATGGGTAAAGAAGGCTGCCCAGTTACCTTCATTGAGACACACAACAACTTTAGAATGGAATAAAAGCTACCCCAATAGAAACTAGAACTAATAAATCACACCAGCATCACAATGGAATATAATTTATTTTCTCACAACATCTAAATTTACCTGAACCTCCTATGAAGTAATTGTGATGCTCTTATGTGGGAACCTCAAACGCCACAGAGCTCCATCCCTACTCAGTATCCTGGCTCTCCTCTCTTCCTACCATGGTGTGGGATGATCTGAGCCCTCTCTGGGAATGAGGGCCTCCCTCTTCCTATGTGAAGGCACTGATGCCATATTCTCACAGGTCGACCAGGACCGAAAGGCTGCTGCAGGATCCCTGTGCCTGCTGCCCTGCCCTGGAAGCATTCTGACTCATTTTCTTCATCTTTCAATTAATTCAGGTTTGCCTAGTACTGCGAGCTTGGTGATGAGTTCTGCCAAATAGGGTAAAAAGGCTTTACTCTGCCTCCTTATCCAGTTCTGGTTTGTTCTCTAATTCATCACAGTTACTGAATACCAAATAACCTTCACATGGTACCAGATAAGCTTATTGTAGTTTGTGGGCCCTGTTGAAGGTTTTTGAATATTTTCTGTAGGTTGAAACTGACTGGCTAATGAAGTACTGCCATAGTATAATCTGAACTTCTGTAGACTCAAAGTCTAAATTAGTACATTTACAGTGTCTCCTCAAGATGAGGTTGAAAAATACCTGGTTTCTCATTGTGGCCCTGACTAGCAGACCTACTATTATAGTTCATACACTGGCATCCCCTGCTACGTACCAGCCAAAATGGTCTTGAGGTCCTTTGACTTCTCTCCTCAACCCATTTTCCAAACCGACTCAGATCCCTCTTGTAATGACACTAATGCAACACTTGGCCACTTTTCAGAGGTTGAAAGGGCAAAGGCTTCATCATGGATCCTTGGGATCTTGCAGGGCTGTCCTGGGTCAGCCCCATTAGTAGAGACAGGACTCCATTGTGAATTCTGTCCTGCTTGGCCCTGACTCTTTAGGCCTGGACGTCTCCAGCTTTAGGTGAGTACCAGTGCTGCTTCCCGAGCCCACTGGATTTCACCCTACAAATACAATTCAGCTTCTGGTTGGAGAGCCCAGTGGGGATGTCTTACTGTATGGGTGCTGCTTATACAATTAACAAGGGTATAAGGTCTATCCTCAGAAAAACCACAAATAGCTAGGACAAGGTACAAATGAGGGCCAGGGGTATATCTCAGTGGCATAAGATTCTGCCTGCTAAGTGTGAGGTCTCGAGTTTGATCCCTACTACCAGAAGAAAAAGCATATACATATGATGACAAAACCTCAAAAGTCAAACACTATGTAAATTCCATCAACAGATTTATGTTACACATCATTTCAGATAACAGCATAAACTTGAAGCTATTGTTATCACCAAAAGAAAAGGAAAAATGAGAGCAAAACAATATCAGAAAACTATCCCAGGAAATGACAAGTTTAGGTCAGGTTATAGGAACTTGCCAGAGCAGATGAGAAAACCAGCCTGTTGGCTGCTCATGCCACCAGCCAGCAGCTGCCACCAGCTTGGGCACTGCAAGTACAGTGGCAGGAGGTTTAAATAGACCAGTCTCTCTCTTCCCAGACTGGAAGACACCACACATGATGACTGTGTTTTTCTGAGTTATTTAGAACCACCAAGTAAACAAGTGGAAGTGTCTGATACCAAAATCCTGAATGGGAAGAGAGAATCAGAAAAGGAGAAGGAAAATCACTAAAACCTGTGGAGAGGAAGTGCTCAACATGAGAGTCCATGACTGGCAGGTGAGCACAAACAGCCTTGTTGCTACACAAAGTGCTACACACGACTAGGGCAGTTACCAAGGATTACATAGTGAAAACCAACACTTCCGTGGGCGAGGTCCAGGCTCCTGGCCCCATCTGTGGGCAGCTATCCCAAAGCTCTTGCCACTGGTGGCCTCTTGTCCTGCTCAGCTGGCAGCCATCCTGCTGAAGCCTGTGCCACAGTCTCCAAGACAGACTTTTCACACTGTGGGGCTCAACACCACAGTACAGGCCCACCTGACTGATAGGGGTTTTCTTGTTCCCCAGAAGGACAGAAGACCTCTGTCCCCAAATCTACTCATTTTCATAGTTAAGTCAGTGCTTATCCTGCACACTCAGCAGCCATCTTCATCATTTGTGTAAAGGACACTAGAGGAAAAGTGAGCTCCTCACTTTTGGGGTAGGTTTTCTGCTCACCCTCCTCTACTGAGGGCTCTCAATGTCTCTGGAGCTGTGATGTCTCCAGTGCCTGGTGAGGTCTCTAGATTGCTGATGCCGCTGATGCCCAGTGAGGTCTCTGGACTGCTGTGCAGTACAGTCCCTGGGCTCTTTTCCAATGAGCTCTCCCCAGGTTTAGTAACATCCTCTGGGCAGGCTCTCAAGCTGTTATAGTTGAATGGAACAAGATGATGAACGATGGCACCTTAGTGGAGTATGTAGGATGCAAGCAAATTTATTTAAAATGTTTAAACATGGAGGAAGTAGAGCTCGCATTACACAGGAATTGATCTTGAGTAAGATACCCATGTAAACTCCTTGTATAGATATTTTAGGGTTTTAAAAGGTATCTCAGGCTGTTGTACAAATAAGTTTTATAAGGCTAGGGAGATAGGTCTGCAGTCTAACCACCTGCAAGATCCCAAGCTCAATCCTTGTACCACGTACCATACTGGCCTCCAAACTGGGCATGGTGGCACACGCTTGTAATCCCAGTGCTGAGGAGGCTGAATCAGGAGTCTCACTATGAGTCTGAACTGTGTATCAAGACCCTGTACCAAATAAATAAATTCCAATAAGCTCTGTACCTGCTGGGAGATTATATACCATTTAGATTCCTATTTATGCGTTGATCCCATTATGTCCATGCTGAGCCAGGAAGCCCTTAGCCAGTGATTTTCTTGAACATGCACTGATCATGCTCTGGGGAGGTCAAGGACAGCTTCAGTGCCTCTGGTAGATTTTTTTTTGGAGTAATCCTTGAAATTAGCTGACTTAGCAGGCTCCCTTTTCAGCTTTGTTGCTCCATTTCAAACGTGCTCCATACTGCTTCATACGATTCCAACTCCTGTCTCACTAGTTTTTGATAAGTTCCCGAGATACAGTAGCAGCATATAGTATCCTCTCTTTCTTCCTCCCATACTAACAGAGCTCAGTTGCTTTGTTGATCCCAACTTCTCTTTTGTAATCAAAGTACCTTCTTACAATAGTTGCATGTAATCAGTATTCTTTGACGGATTAACTTCTGTGTTACTTTCTTGAATTTTCAATTCCCTTTGATTTCAGAAACCCCATATGAGATCTCTGTATTTCTCCCTAAGGTAATGATGGCGCATTCCTATTGATCTACAGCACAGCTACCTAGTAAATGTTCACAGGTGGCTTAGACAGAGAATTTGGAAACCATCATGAGTCATCCTTGCACCAGAGTTGCGAGGTTCCCAACCTGCGTACATGCCTTCCTCAATAGCTTCTGGGTTTGGAGTCTAAACTTTTCCCAGTTCAAAGTCATTGGTCTGTCAATGGATTGGGAAATGTTACTGGGGCTGTTCTCAGTCTCCTGGAAAGAATCCTTGATTCCCAAGGATTCTTTCTTTTCATTTCTTTGGACAATAACCATCTGAACTGTCTTTGGATGCAGCCTGTAGACTCTGACTCCAGCAGTGCTGCTCATTACTATTACTCAATCTGCTTGGAGTCTAATGATTCCCTGGCGAGATCTGACCTCTCTGTGACAGGTTCTGGCACCTCGCATTAGGGGGGCTGTCTTGAAAATGCACTTTGTCCCCTCAGCCCTGGACACCATAAAGAGATATACAATGAATTATAACGATGGAAGGATCTTTCTCACGAGTGCATGTTCTTCATGTGTGATACTTGTATTTCTAACAAATTAAATCTGTAATTCAGAGACAGGAAGCAGAGGCTACATACTCATTCAGAATCCAAAGCCACGGGGAAATGTATCCATCAATTTTGAAATAATGTAAGCAATAAGAAACGAGACCAAAGGAAAACAGATGCAATTTTTTATTTTATGAAGAAATCCAAAATTTCAAAACAAAATAATAGCAGAATAGTTAAAACATTGCATATCATTACCTTCAAAGTAGTTATTCAGAGTACAAGATATAGGCATAAAAATCTCTCCAAATGATATTAGCACAAACCTTTATTTTTTATTTTTTATTTATTTTTTTAATTTTTGTTTTATTGAAGTACAAATATCAGTGAGACAGTTTTAAGATACCTTGACAAGATGGATTTGATAAATTACAAACCTTTATTTTGAATGAACTAAGAGAAACTAGCAGTATAACTATTCTATATTTCTATTCCTTGTCCTTTCCTTCTTACCTTCTCTTTTCTCCCACACTAGTTCCTCTTTCCTTTTGAACAATTCCTTGTCATTTCACAATATCCGTAAGTGGGCATCTGAGAAGAGTGAGAATGTCTCAGATGATGAAATACAAATAGCAAATAAATATATGAAAAATGTTCAGCACCATTGGTCATTCAAGTGATGCAAGTTAAAACAACACTAAGATGCTATCTCATTCCAGAAAGAATGGCCACTATTAAGAAATCAACCAACAGGGCCAGGGAGAAAGTTCAGGGGCAAAAACACCTGCCTGGAAAGCGCAAGGTCCTGAGTTTGATCCCCAGTGAGAGGCGGGGGGAGGGAGAGAAGGGGAAAAGGAGAGAGGGAGGGAGGGAGAGAGGAAGAGAGAGACAGAGACAGAAACAAAGGGACAGAGAGAGAGAGAGAGAGAGAGAGAGAGAGAGAGAGAGAGAGAGAGAGAGAGATCAACCAACAATGAATGCAACAATGAATGTTAGGGTGTGAGAAAAAGAATACTTTGCCAATGTAGACTGGTACAACCACTATGGAAATCAGTATAGAGATTCCTAAAAATACTAGGATTTGATGCAAATTGTATGCTTTCTAACACTGAAATCTTAGTCTTAGATCTCTCACTGAACTGGCAGGTGTCATTCTAGCAAGAATGAGAGATGTCACTGTCCACTGGCCAATTCCACTTTCATTGTTGTCATTACTACTGCTACAGTTCAAATTTTCTACTGCATTTTCAAATTCTGTAATACAAACTTCTTAAGAAAATCAAGAGGCCAGGGAGATGGCTCAGTGGAATAAGTACTTCCCTAGCAAGCACAAGGACCTGAGTTCAATCCCTGGTTCTGCCAAAATAAAAACAAAACAAAACAAAAGAAAGAAACAAAGTCAAACAGAAGAGCATATACTGAAAATTATGCGTCCTTTCCACTGCTGATTCCGCATTTTCTCCCCAGAGAGACCTAAGGATGCCAGCATCTCAGTACACTTCCACAACATATTTTACTTGTACATATGTATTACAAATAATAATGCCATGCATAATACTGATCAGACTATATATATATATATATATATATATATATATATATATATATATATATATATACGTTTTAGGATATTTTTACTTCATTTTTTTATTTTAAATTTACAATATCTTCAAGATCATTCCATCCACTCTAATTTCACTGTCTACATTCCAAAATCAACAAATAATAAAATTTGTGTTATGAATTTATGCAGATGTCACTGAAGTAATTTCAGACTTTTAGAGCTAATATCAATATATCCATGGACTTGTTGCAAGCAAGTTTTCCTGAAAGCAAATATTATCTGTCAAAAATTAAAGATTTCTTCTACTATGGTCCAGACACAGGTACCCTGCACTAAACAACTCTTCTAATTAAAATTTCGCTGAATGAAAACGCAAGGCGTGTGCCCCAGATGAGTAACACATACATCCATAATCTATAATTTTCTTAAAAGAAGAGCAAAGCTACTTAAAAAGTGAGCCAATGCCTTTAAGAGTATTCGCAAGAAGTTTAGCAGGAATACCCAATATGGCAAGTATTCCGTCATCCACGCTATCCAAGGCTCTTCTAATAAAGGGACCATTATCTCTTTGTATAGCTTGGACTCTGTTCCTCAGACGCTCTAACTCTTCATTCATTGCTTCAGATTTCTCCTTGAATCCTTCTTTTAAATAATCCATTTGGACCTAAAATAAATGAATAAAAGTTGACAGGGATGTACCTTTTCATCAAGCTGCTATTTTGAGAGTAACCTTTTGTTCAAAGATTGTCAAGCTGAACTTACATTACATGTACAAATGTTTTTGCAATTATAACAAAATAAGGTAAGCAATAAACAACATTATCTGAATTGGATCAGATATTGTAAGAAGGAAGTACAGCTTACTTTTATTAATATTCATTCAGCATTCAGCTCCCCTGTGCTCAAGTATGACAAAAGTTGTGCTCTTGCCAAAAGATATATCCGTTTTTGATTCTCAGACCCTCTTAAGTAGCAAGACAATGATATGGTGATGCTGGAGACTTGCCAGCTGATCTAGGAATTTGTCATAGAACTTCCAGATGGACAAGGAGGCAGCTCCTCTGAGATCATGAGCGAACACCAGAAGGTCCCCACACAAAGTACTGTGGCTTCAATAAAATACACCCAAAATTCTCATATGTGTGAGAGGAGATTGGCTCACTGGGGTGCTTTACTCATCAGTGTATATATCTGTTGTATTCAGTGCTGGATATGCTGTGAAAGAGGAAGAGCCTGGCCAGAAGTAGGCCACAATACTTCCCTTTCCTGGGTGCCATAGGCTGAGCACTTTTCCTTCATCTGGCCTCTGTGCTACACTATTTCTGTCTTGGAGCTGGCCAGCTGTGTACTGAAACCAAAGCTAAAACAAAACCTCCTCCTATGAGTTGTGGATGGTATAGGATGATTGTTCTACAGATGGGAAAGTGAATTGGCCATCTAGAAATAACCAGTAAGTTTATTGGCAGAACCTGTCAATACATTGGGCTTTTTTTTTTTTTTTTTTTTTTTTTTGAGACAGGGTCTCACTATGCAGTTCAGGCTGGCCTTAAGCTCACTGTGTAGCTCAGGCTGGTCTCGAACTCACATCAATCCTCCTGCCTCAGCCTCCCGAGTGCTGGGATTATAGGCATGCGCCACCATGCCCAGCTTACATTGGGCTTTTAAATCTGAATATTTCTAATAGTTTAATGGCAACCTAAATCTACTTGAAGGATTTGGATGATAGTAGAGTGAGGCGTACTCACCTTCATTTGTTGCTCCAACATCATTTTCTGTTCTCTGAGCAGGTTTTCTCTGTCCAAAAGTAGCTTCCTTTCCAGTTGCTCCATGTATTCTTTGTGGGTGCGCTCAAGAGCTGCTTTCATTTGCTGTTCCTCCTGTAGTTTTGCTGCTGAAATTCCCTGTTCCTTTTCATCTGCCTCATTCTTGGCCTTTTCCACTGTGCCAGGAAAATTTGAAAATGAAAGAAAAACAAGTGAAAACTTATTCTACTTTCCTGAGCTCAAACACCAAAGCTAATAGGAAAGGCAGCACAGGAAATTCACAGAGATCACGCGGCCCATGCTGTCCAGAGCATGCTTCAGAACATGATGGCAAGTGCACTGCCCCTCTATGTGATATAAGACAATAACTCCTTTCTGTTTTCACATTCATCAGCATACACACTCCACAGAAGGAACAATGCTGCACATTGGGGAAGGTTTCTTGTGAGGTCTATCAAACTCGTTTTGGGAATCTACACGCACTTGGGAGCTACGTCCTGTGCATTTACCTGCGATGGCCCGCTCACTGTCACTGAGAGCTCTATCTGACTGCAGAATAGACTGCGCTGTTGCTTCCTGTGACCGCAGGAACTTTAGGAGAACTTTTTCTGCCTTTAAAACCAAGAAAGAGCAAGTGACTTACCATTGGAATGAAGAACAGTTCTGCAAAATAAATATATACACGCTTTTGCTTCATAGTTATACTTCTTGTGCTCTCTACAAGGGGATCAAGATTCTAAGTGTCACCAGAGACATTCCATGCTTTCCACTTCACATCTCCCTCCCTGTACCCTTCTCTTAGGGCTGCTTCATGCCCTATATTAGGTTCTGACCAGTAAGAATTATGTGCAGTTGTGCAAACTACAACCTGATTGTTTTTAGGTACTTTTCTTCCCATCATATAAACTCTCACTCTCTCTTCCTCCTGGTAGATTTATCTTTGGAAAAAAAATGTTATGTATGCAAGGGCTTCTCATTTCAAAGTTAAAATTGTTTACAATAAAAAGTGATATGACTTCAAGTTAGATTAAAATACCTTTAAGTGCATAAGAATGACAGTTCATTATTTTAATTAACACACACCTGTGGGACAGGGAGATAGCTCACAAGAACAAGCACTTTCCTGGCAAGTATAGGGTCCTAAGTTCAATCTCTGGTACCTCAGAAAGAAAACTGTTTAGAACATTCTCATAGGCTGGTAAATAGTATCACTCCATTTGCAAATCACCAGCCTGGACATCAAAGACTGAGTGAACCTTGGAAAGCACTTGACACACCACAAGTCACCTTGTTAGACAAAGAAATAGATACTTCTATTCTGTCTCTCTTCATTTTTAGAACCCTCTCCTGTGTCTTTGGCAATGAAACTTTCTGTTTGGACGAATATACAGCAGACAAGATCCATTAAAGATTAAAGTGCTTTCTGTCCACTGGTCAAGCACATATAGGGAGTCTTAATTTGATCCCAAACTCTGTGGTAAAAAATGAAAAAATTTCCCATAATCTTTTTTCTTATCACTCATAGCTGGATCTAGAAACCCCTTGATGTTACTCTCTAGAATTCCCCAGGCTCCCTGCTCCTCACCTGGACTCCTTTCTTGAGCACTTGCCTGTAATCCTCTTCAATCTTTTTCCTCATTCCCATATACAGCTCGTGTCCACCAGGAGCAGAGAAAATTCCTGCGGAAAGGCTTTCCCTTAAGGATTTTGAAAGCAAATTCAGCTTTTTCTCACAATATTTCTCAGATTCCTCTTCATTCTTCAGCAAGAAATACTTCTTCTTTTTTTCTATTGTTCTCTGTAAAACAAATGTACAGAGATGCCAACAGAGGAGTGACTTCAAGTTAGATTAAAATGTCCTCAGAGAGGAGAAAATAAAATCCCAGAAGATTGTAGGAGAATCAACCTGCCTCTCAAAGGAAAGTATTCATTTCCAGTAAGATGTGGGGTGAATGAGGATTCATATACTTGACTTATTGAGAACTGCTAAAATTCTGCAAGTCTCTGAGAAATCTTGTACCTTCCTGACCCTGAGATCCTTATCAATGAAATAAAGAAACTGTGTGTTACCATCTCCACGGTTTGCTCTATAAATTCTATTTTATTAGCTCCTGTTTGCAGCACATGAAGCTTCCATTCCATCCTTACAAAGCAGCACATGTATATAACATACCCTGGATACTTTTCACTCATCTTCCCCTTCTTATCCACATCACTCTCTCTGCCTATAGATCCCAATTCCCTATTTTCATTATAATTGTTTTCATGTTTATGACAGATAATGTTTACATTCACTGTGTATACTTGGGACATGTCAACAATTCATCTTCGCTTTAAACAAAATGGGAACTGAAAAAAGAATTTCAAAACAGGTGATAGGAATTTAACAATGATTGTTACATTGCTTATTGTTATCTTAAAAGTAGCTGTTTAGATTCCCACATATAGGCATGCAAAATTGATTTTAAAAAAAATAAGCATTAGCTTCCTTTAAAAAAACAGCAGAATTTAGTGGTATGATTACCTTAACTATGTTGTGGATAGATGATAGATAGATAGATAGATAGATAGATAGATAGATAGATAGATAGATAGATAGATGATAGATAGATAGACAGACAGACAGATAGATAGATGATAGAGCCAATTTCTCTTTTTTTTCTCATTTCCCCCATCTCAGTTGTTCTTTCCTTGTGTGTAGTTTCCTCCCCTTTCTCAATATCTATTTTACCTCTTGAATTTTTTTTACTCTTTCAGTTTCTTCCACTAGGAAGATAATATGATGTTTGCACATGTGGGTCTGATTTATTTCATTTATTCAGTATGATCTTGCCCCTGTTCTGTGTTACTGTATCTATTGTTCTATCTTGAAGGCTCCAATGTACAACAAAGAGCAATATGAGATGAACCACAGTGTACAATCGTGATCTGGTAAGAGAAATTTAGATGCTAGGAATGAGCAAGTGTGCCCTGAAAAAGCAAACAACTCAGAGCTTACTTGAGAATGCTCTGGGAAGGTTTGCAGCCCTAAGAAGTGCTTCTCAGTATCAACCAAAAGTCCTAAGAAGAACATCTACACTGATTATGCTTCAGTAACTCAGAGACACACCTGGATGATAAGCCTAAGATTTCAGGGTGGGGGAAGAACATGTAGGTTTAGAGAGGCCACCCAATGAGAATCCAAAATGCTTTGTCCTTTAATGAGAGATGAACCATGAGTTTAATGCATCCACCTCGGGGCATCTCTCTTCAATGGAAACATTAAAGAAAGTACTGAAAAAGACACAGAGCCCAAAACCTCAAGGAATGCAATTATTATATGCAGCAGAAGTGACAATAAAGAGAGAAAAAAATAAGAATCAGTACCACCAACTCCTTCTGGAATTTCCCATCTTCATCCTTGAAGGAGCTCTCCATGAAGACCGCGATGGCCTCCTTCTCACAGGCCAAGTGCACGTCCAGCAGCTCCTGGAGCATGTCTGTGGGGAGCTGCAGTCGCTGGGCCATCTGCTCGCTGTAGTGGGCGGCTGCCTTCTGGACAGCCGCTGCATTCTCACGCTGAGCCAGAGTGGTCACTGCGTTTTCCAAGCAGGGCCCTACCCCACTGTTGATGGCCTTCACGTAGGTCTCCACCAGAGCCCCCAGACCTGAATGAGCCAGGAATTTTGTGAGATAAGTAGGAAACTTATAATTCAAAGGAATCTAAGATTCTGTGACTACACTCCCAATATCTCTCTCTCTCTCTCTGTTGTGCCCAAGCATATTTATATAACCTACAGCCTTTTATCACTATCTTCACACGTCTAATGACACCTTTAATTATATGTTTCTGTAAACCTCAGTTAAGGAAAAATCTTAGTGTTAAGATTCATCTAATATTCTAAACTGTACTTGGAAATATAATTTTTCTTTAAAGTTTAAAGTAAAATAGAATATATGAATGCTAATAAGACAAGATATTTGCTTCTAACTCTAATGCTTCTAGTAGATTTTCAGGGACTTAGAGGATCATATTTATATTTGAACGGCTTCAGACTTTTAAAACAGGCTCTCCACTCTCCTCTCCTTCCAAAGAACAGCTCACATATACAACTTCCTTCAGAAAATTGTGTGTCTGTTTTCAAAGTTAGTGATATTTATTATTAATGTAGAATTTTTCAGAGGCATAGAAACCACACATATCTGCAACAAAGTGTACAGTTTTTGAGAAGAATTTGTAAGTCTCAGTAAGATTATAAGTTATGTCCATATTTACACAGAATGAGTACATACATATTGTTACTTATGCAATAGAAAAACAGTCATGGAAACACACTATGTAATATGCTCGATGTGCACTCTTCTGCACAGAAATGTGTAAAGAAGACTCACGGTTCCCAGTGACCACAACTCCCTCTCTGAGAGTCTTGCTGTTTTCACGACTGAAGACATAAGAGCAGAAAGTCTTTGTTTGTTCCAGGAATTTAGGATTCAGTTGGTCCTCTGGGACATTCTCAATATCGGCTAGAAGATCTCGGTCATTTGTTGGACGATCAAAAACAAAACACTTATAACTTGCAAAGAACTTCCGGATGCACTCCCTGATAGAATTAGATGTTTGTCCTATCAGACTCTCACCTAAGAAATGGAAGACAATACAGTGGAAAAAGTCTTGGGATTTGCAGATTAGAATTTTCTTCCCCTAGAGTTGCTATATTTTACAGGACTCTTCTTTTATGCTGTGCCTTATCAACATTTAATAATCACTTTCAAACCAAACTTGTATCCATAATGTAACAGGCATGATATTTGGACTGACATCTCACTACAGTGAAAACAGAAAGTTTGACTTCTATTTCCAGAACCTAAAAGGGCAACTATAGCGTAGTTGTTTAACTGAGGTATAAGATTAAAAAAAGGTTAAATTTATATTCTCTAATCTACTCAATCACTTGTTGAAATTTAGAAGAGGACCCAAAAACAAAACAGGCTAACATGCAATAATGGAATAATTTTAGGCATATCAAAAATGTCATCATGGCATTTAAAGAAAATAATCTTGATGCCAATGATTCCATTTAAAGTCTAAATATATAGTAATAGAGAATAAAACAGTGGTTCCAGGAACGCAAAAGAAATGAGAAAGATGTAAGTCAGAGGACACTAGGTTGCAGAAGTAGGATGTGTAAGTCCAGAAATTTAACAGAAAACTGAGCCTAGAGTTAATGAAAGCATTGTACTAAGGATCATTAAATCAAGTCACTTTTTGATGTTCCATCACAAAAATAATTATGTGAAATGATAGATGTTTTCTGCTCTATGATAGCAACTGTCCTATCTACATTAACTCATATCATGTTGTAAACATGAAACAAATAATTTGAAAATTACCTTACAGAATATTGGATATCTTTATCAAAGTCCTTCAAAGAACAATATAAATACACTTTTAAAATAATTACCACTTCTGTTGAATCTGTCTTACTAATTTGATTTAAAACTGTCTCATTGCTACTTGTTCTTCAATTAAAAAAAAAACTAAAGATTGCCATATAGAAAAAAATTACCACTGCTCTATAACTTGTTTGAGATACAGAACTATATTTGAATTGCCTTTTGACAATTATTCAACAATTTATTGAAAAAAAATACAAATCTGAATGCATTAATAAGTGAATCTAAACTGGTATTTTTACCAGTTTAGAGATGTTATTCAAGATCTCTTTGGATAAGCATGTCAATAACTTACAAATAATTTGTTTCTCCATACATGTAATTTCTTTTGTAAGGATAGCATAAATAAAAGAAATCTCTATTATCTGTATAAAATAAAATGAATGCTGTGGTAATTGTGCAAATACTGAAAAGGAAAATGGAAAGAATACACTTTCAGTTTTCTTAGAATATACAATTATTTTGTAATTTTAATTTTAGGAAGTTAAATATCACTATCAGAAAGTAATAAAAGCCCTTAAGAAGAATAATGGTGTGTGGAATACAGACACACAGTAGTAAGATGAGGTCTACACTGTGGTATCATGTTTCACAATTTGTTCTATAATGAGAGAAAAGCAGGTGCGACAGAGCACAACCTGCTTGTGCTTTAGATAGTTTCACCAATCATTGGGGTCTGAATACTAAAGAACAATTGTATAAAGAAAAACGTGAGTCTGAATAATTTCACTACATGTTGTGTTCTACCTTTCTTACAGTTGCAGCCTATGACCCAATCACCATATCTGCAGACCTTCAGACAATCTCAAATACAAAGAGATCCTTAAAAATGAAGCACCATCAGCACATTCATCTGCTCGAAACTCAAATTCAATGCTTGGGTACCTGGAATCAGCTTCAAGACATTTTCCAGGTACTGATCTGCTGTGATGTCATTATCATCTAACTTCAGCTGGAGAGTGAAATCCCGAACAGCCCAGATGAAGTCTGGAAAAAAACTCACAAACTCTGTAGAATCTTGTACTCCATCTGAATTTGAGGAAGACTTTGCCTTAATTAGTTCTGTGAGCTCTGTCACATAACTAGGACTTGGCTAAGGAAAAGGAAATTTCTAATTAAAACGCTGATATTTTCTCAATAAAAACTTTATAATAGCAACAATTTTCTTTCCTGGATCCACTGTACTGTACAAAAAACAAACAACAGGGTAAAAAATAAATTCCAATATTCATCTCCTCAAAATCCATTGGCATGCAGTGGCTCTGATACAGAAAGGATATTGCAGTTGCTCCAGGGCCTGGTGGCTAATGGTACCCAGGCTGTTGTAGACAAAAATGCTGCTCAGAAGCACAGCCAGGGCAAAGATCCAGGAATCCTTCTTAGTATCACCCTAGAAAGCACAGGAGAGCGAGGAATTCAGGAGTCTGATCTTAGCATCTGAAGTAAAGAATCAAATTCAGATATTTGTCATAAAAAAATCGTTCATTTCTGATTTCAGCTCAGGTACTCACTATGAGCAGAACAATGGCATAAAGGCAAATAACATGAAAACAATAAATTTTTTGACACAATTTCTT
>PVKA01034900.1:0-23089 GCA_004027165.1 Ctenomys sociabilis | reverse complement strand
AAAAAAAAAAAAAAAAAAAAGCATTAAAATGCTGCAGAACTGTTATCTCTGGATGATTTGCAGTACAGGGGCAGGAAAGCTTCAGCCCTCTGGGCTGTTTGTTTGGTGGTCCAGGAGATCCCAAACATGCTTCAGCTCCAAACCTGAGAACTCTACAGAGCTCCAACACGAACAGTCTCTGCAACAGATGTGCCATGTGTTTTAATCAAAGGGTTTGCTTGCACTTTTATGTACTTACCTCACTGCCACATGAAGTGCACTGTCATTGCATCAGCTATCCCAGATTGTCTGCTACTTGCTGGCTAGAAATTCTCAGGATGCACTAAGGTCTGTCATTGCTTAAATAAACATTTACTCATTTTTTTCTTTCTTTTCCTCCCACCCCAACCCCTGTTCATCTTCCTCTCTCTCCTAACAGCATTCTTAGCAATTTTTAACTCACTGGCATTTAAACCACTTCAAAATATAATTGTGAAATCTACATGTTTGCCAAGAGAACAGAGTGTGTGAATTAATGATTGTATGCATATAAGAGATACTATGCAGTCACTAAAAAAATAAAGTAGAGGGCCGGCGGTATAGCTCAGCGGACTGAGCGCTTGCTTAGGTAAGTGCAGGGGCCAGGGTTCGATCCCTGGTTCCACACACTGTGCTGGCCCCACATTCAGGTCCCTGAGCCTGCAGTCCAGGTGTGGCAGTATGCGCCTATAATCCCAGCACCAGGGAGGCAGAAATCAGGAGGATCACTATGAGTATGGGCTGTGCAGTGAGACCCTACACAAATATATAAATAAATAAATCAAATAACAAAGTGGAAATAGAAACTTTTTTTAGTTATACTGGGGCTAGAATCCAGGGCCTTGGCATTAAGCTTCAGCCTCAACCTCCCTGTTTTAGAGAGAGGGGTCCTGCCAGATTGCTAAGTTTCCTAGGATGGCCTGTGAGGAACTCGTGATCCTCTTACCTCAGACTCCCAGAGTGCTGAAATGACAGGCCCGAGCCACCACATCCTGCTAGCATCTTGTTTTTGAGAGAACAAAGACAAGTTTCAAAATGGTATGTATAGTAGGACTTCATTCTCATACAATAGTATTTAGCACATATTGAATATGAGAAAAGCATCTGAAGAGAAATAGCTCAAGTTGTTAATAAGGATTAGGATTAGGGATAAAGTCATTCATTTGCTCTATATATTTCTATTTCTCTGAATTTCATGTAAATAATATTACTTTTTTAACATCTCTCCATATATATATATATGAAAACCCAATGTTGCTCTAACTTGTTCAAAACAGAGATTATCAAGTGTTGTAATAATTTTAATAATATTTCTTATAGTAGCTTCTCAGGAAAGTTGTAAAATATTATTATGCTTTTGTGAGAATAAAGTTATTAATAAAACAATAACTGAAGTATTTTAAAACAATATGCCTTGTCTTCACTGAATAAAAAATAACAGGGTCAGGAACATAGCTCAGCGGCACAGCGCCTTCCTGGCAAGCACAAGGTCTTGAGTTTGATTTTCAACACCAAAAAAGACAAAATAAGTCACTGTTTACCCTAATATGTATATAAAATTAGTGGAATTTAGAACATTGATATCTCTCTAACAACTGATGGACCACACTCACTGAATAAATACACATTTCTGCTACACTAAATAGGCCAAGGAGTGCATTAGGTACAGAAATACTAACTGTAAAGTGATGAAAAAATAAGCTCAGTTTTTGTCCTCAACATTTGACATAAACCAACCTTGTGAATATGCTGGAGCACAGTAACAATTAAGTAGAATTGTTATATATGAATAAATAAATTGTACATATGCCCAAATTTTTATTAAGTAGAATTTTCATTTAATATGACCTAAGTGGCTAAAAAGATTATGTATTTCATCAGCATCTTCAAATTTCATGAAAGCATCACTCGCTATGGAAGCTATGTTCATGCATCTTAACATTATATCAAATAAAAAGAACATAAGGAGATGTAAAAGTTTATTACTCTTTCCTATAGGTATTTCAGTTTTAAATGTAACATCTGAATTCAAAAGAGATTTTTTAAAAGCCTTCTGGTCTCATTTTTAATTATAAAAATAAGAAGTCAATTTTTAAAATAATTTATACCATCTTCCTTAAAGATGAGATAGTCTTCTTTCATAACCTTTAGTTCAAAGCACACCATAGGCCTAGTATTAGGGGATACGAAGGAAGAAAAGCAACCCAAGATATTTATAAAACAAAATTTCATGGTGTTGCCTTTTTTTTTTTTTTTTTTTTTTTTTTTTTTTTGTGGATTCAGGGATCAAACTCAGGATCTTGCAATTGCCAGAAAAGCACTTATTCCACTGAGTTATCTCCCCCACTTCAGTGTTGCTTTTCTTAAAAATAAAAAATTCTATTTAATTTAAGAAGGTACTATCTGGGCCGGGGAGATGGCTCAGTGGAATAAGTGCTTCCCTGGCAACCGCAATGGGCCTGAGTTCAATCCCTGGTTCTGCCAAAAAATAAAAAAGAAGGCACTATCAAGTGTCTGCAAGCAAATGCATTGGCTGGGGTTCAATCCTCAGGCCTGCCATGCCGGCCCTGCCCCCAGGGTGCCGTGAGACTGGGCATGGTGGCACACGCCTGTAATCCCAGCTCTTGGGAGGCTATAAACAGGTGGTAGATCACTACAAGTCCCATTTAGTAGTGAGACCCTGAACACCCTGTAGACCCCTCCCTAAAAAAATACAACAACAACAAAAAAGGTATTATCATGAAGAACATTTTATTTTATTTACTTTTTTTTGTCTTTTTGAGACAGGGTCTCACTATGCAGCTCAGGCAGGCCTTAAACTCACTTTGTAGCTCAGGCTGGTTTCAAACTCATAACAATCCTCCTGCCTCAGCCTCCCGAGTGCTGGGATTACAGGCCTGCGCCACCACGCCAGGCTTCATGAAGAACATTTTAAAGCCAAGTTTATCATACAACTTCATACAAGGAATATAAACCTTATATACTGCAAATATAAATAAAGAAGAGGACATCAAGAGGTGAAGGGAGGGAGGAAGAAAAGAGAAAGGGGGTGAAAAGGAATTAAGGGGAGTCATGGACATGGACCGATTCCGCACAAGGAGAGTAGACACTGTGTACTACACGCAGGCACTAACAAACTAGTAGAGAAAAAGAAGTCAAGTTTATAGAATAAAGGACCAGAGAATTTTTAAAAATTTGTTTATTTATTTATTTGGTACAGGGTCTCACTAAGCAGCTTGGGCTCCTGGTGATCCTCCTGTCTCAGCCTCTGCAGGGCTGGGATTCCAGGTTGGTGTGCTGCACCCAGAGTTTGGGGGCTGGCACAGCAAGCAGTACTGGCACAGCAAACCCAAGTCCCTGAGCTTGCTGGCCAGGTGCATAGACCACTGAGCTATATTCCCAGCCCAGAGCTAGTGAATTTTTAAAGGCAACTCTGAATTAAAGAGGTGGTCGTCACTCCCTACTTTTTGCTCCTAACATTAATTTGTCATTTTCAAAAGGAAGAAAAGAAAAAATTACCTCAGTTAATAATAAAAAAATCTCCTCGCTTTTATTAGCATTTCTTTTATTAGTACTTAAGTAATTTTTTCATGATCATAGGCCATATATACAAACTTGTTTTTGTGATCACTTATTGCCTTTTATTTTTCAATTAGGAAAAATAATGTTCATTTTTCTAATTTATACAAGCTCTTCATATAAAATATTGATACCTTATCAGTTAAGTAATAAATATTTCATTTTCTCTTTTGTGTAGCATGTTTGATAGATGATTTCTCTTTTTTTTTTTTTTTTTGTATTTTATGGAAGGGTCTACAGGGTGATCAGGGTTTCACTACTAAATTGAACTTGTAGTGATCTGCCTGTTTACAGCTTCCCAAGAGCTGGGATTACAGGCATGCGCCACTATGCCTGGGTTCAGATGCAAAGGGCATGGGAAGTCTCAGGGTCTGGGGCTGGCATAACATGTGGTACCAAGAATTAAACTCAGGACCTTGCATTTGCCAAGCAGGCACTTATGCCATCGAGCTATCTCCCCAGCCCATGACAGATTATCTTATCGTCATTGAAAACAATAATTTCCCTTTTATGTCTTTTCTCTTGTACTTAAAATGAACTCCATTTCATAATCATTTAAATATTCAATCATATTCCTACTATTTGGGGGGCTGTATTTTTTAAAAATCAAACTGTTGGGATTTGGAATTCAACTTCCTAACGCTAAGGAATTCAAAGCAATAATTTTTCTAAATAGCTCACCCATTTTCTTATAATCTTCAGCCTCTGCTCAAATGCACAGCCTCTCAGAAGCTTTTCAGGATTCCCCATTTGGGAGGGAGCTCCCCCTCTCCCCCCTCCTCCTCACCTCTTCCTCTCCCGCGGCTTTTCTTTCTTTTTCACGTTACAATTACCTGAGTGCATGTCGTCTATTGTACTGCGCTTGTACACTCCTAAGAGCCAGAGCTGACTGATTCACCCTTGATTCCCCAAAGCCCTGCAGTTACATTTGTGGCAACAGTGCAGGAGATGGCAGCCCTAGGTCCTGCCCATCCCCAGCCAAGCCCCTGTTCCCTTTCACTGACCAAGAACAGATGAACCTCACAGCCAGGGCGGGTCGCCTGCCTCGTGCATGGGGGGTGGGGGGGGGCGGGGGATTCGGTGGGGGCCAAGAATCCAAGGCAGCTCTTATGTGGGCAACAACGCTGGTATTTATAGAACAATGTCACACACTTCAGGCTAAGCAGATACAAAAGTGACAGAAATGTCAGTCAGGCGCTGGGTGATAGAGGATTCTCTGGGTATTCAGGACCTTCGTGTCTGTCAACGTCAGGAATGCCTGTGCCACTCTCTGGACACACAGGGATCCCAAGATAGAAGTGCTCACTGTTAGTCAATTATAATCACAGAGACTGTGAAACACTGCATGACTCAGGAGAGGCTGTAGTGGTGTAGGCAAATATATACGGTTTCTGGACAAACTCATTGATTTGCTTCAATATAGATATGGCAATGATTAAGTCTTTTCTAAAATCAGCCCACTGCAGTGGTGCTCAAGTTCTAAGCTAGAGAGAACTACTTACTCACCCTGGCATGTCTCCTGCCAGGCACACCAGGTAGAGGGAGCAGAGCAAGGGGCTTCCCTGTGGGTGGTGGGCGGGGAATTGCATATGGGGTGAAAGATGTATTGAAAAGAACTGATTAAGTAGGAAGCCCTTTGGTAGCCATGAGTGGGTGGTTTTTGGTTTTGTTATTAATAGCAGTTTGAGGGGAAAACTAGTAAGAGCAGCTATAGTGGGGTAAGGGAGAAGCAAGTCATGTTTGACTTAGAAATGAAGTTGCTCATAAAGTCAACCACATTAGATTTACGCGTAAAGAACTACTTGAACTTCTCTACCCTTACCTACATCTCTTCTCATATTGCCCTGTATCCTTCAAAGCAATAAGTAATGGACAAATTTCTATGACTTAAATCCCAGAAGACAAAGAGGATAGAGGTTTTATAGGAACTTAGGTAGTTATATTCCTCAATAATCAATTCCAGGGCCATGGATAGTTCAGCAGCTTCAGGACCTGCCTGGCAAGTGCAGGATCCTGAGTTTGATCCTCGGTACCACAAAAAAGAAGAAAAAAGGAAGCCTGACTTTGGGCTGGCCAAATAGCCCAGAGGATTAAAGCGCCTGCAAGCCGGAGCAGGGGCTGGGGGTCCAATTCCCAGGCCTGCCATGCCAGCCCTACCCCCAGGGTATGCTGAGACAGCGATTGAAACTGGGCATAGTGGCACAAGTCTGTAATTCCCCCTCTTGGGAGGCTGTAAACAGGTGGATCATTACCAGTCTGACCTAGTAGTGAGATCCTGAACACCCTAGTGAGATTCTGAGACCCTTCCCTAAAAAATAAATAAATAAATAATACATAAATAAATTCCGGGAAGTGGGTTAAACATGTTCCTAAGAAAACTGACAAAGATAAGTCAGTGTTAGAAGCTGTTTCAGACTCGAAGCAGGCTCAGCTGGCTACTGCTCCACGTACAGCTTCAGAATTATGAGACATGAAATTGCATACTGCCGGGCGTGGTGGCGCATGCCTATAATCCCAGCACTCGGGAGGCTGAGGCAGGAGGATTATTGTGAGTTCGAGACCAGCCTGAGCTACAAAGTGAGCTTAAGGCCAGTCTGAACTGCATAGTGAGACCCTGTCTCAAAAAGACAAAAAAAAAAAAAAAAAAAAAAAAAAAAAAAAAAAAAAAAAAAAAAAAAAAAAAAAAAAAAAAAAAAAAAAAAAAAAAAAAAAAAAAAAAAAAAAGAAATTGCATACAACTATGGGTTGGGCTATTACATTTAACCTTTATTTAGTCACATCTCTTACAAGATTGATAAATTATGAGCTCCTGAAATTTAAAAAAAAAAACCTATGTACTAAAGACATGTTAAATTGCATTAAAAATGTACTAAATGCCTAGTATCTCAGCCATAATGAAAAGCCCAGTAAATGCAGCCGGCATGGGGGAAAGTCACCAAACAGCTTGAGATCTTCAATAATAGATGCAGAGTTAAGAAAATGTCAACTTGATAATAGGCTGCTCAGGGTGACTCAAACACTGCTTCTGCTCTGCGGATCATTTCTGGTATTCATTGGGCTTACAAAAGCAAGTAGCTCACATTTCTTCCTCTGTATAGACCATTCTGGTATTATGTAATGAGGTGGTCCTTGAACAGGAAAACAACTCAGTTTGGTAGGAATTTTTATTCCTGGAATTTCTGTCCTCTGAAAATATCAGAAATATTCACTTGATGTTCCCTAACCACTTTGCTGAAGTATTTTTTCAGAAAGGAATAACCTGAGCAGGATGGTAATTTTTATAGGTTATGTGCAGGAGTGGGAGGCTTTTACTGTGCACCAGGGGGTTAGCTAGAAAAAGCAACACACAACTGAAGACTTAGAGGAAGGCTGGGCTGAGCCCCAGGAACACATAGGATTTCAGGGTGGAGAGCACACAACTGCACAGTACCTGAAAACAAGGCTCACTTAGCCAATGAAAGAGGAGCATGAACAGGCACCCCAAAATGCCCTCAAACTCTGGGGTGTAGTCTTTATTCCCTGGAGAACAATTGTCTGTCTGTCATTACTACTTGTAAGTGTAAGAAAAAGCCTAAGGGAGGGACGTGAAGTCCTGCCTGCAACCTGGGGCTTAGAGAGGCTTTCTCCTCCGTAGAAAGTACAATTGTGGCTGTAAAAGAAGCAGAGTCATGGGGAAAATGACCTCTGGAGTCTTTTTACTGCTCATTTTCTTATGATGGTAGATATTTCCCCAAGGTTACACTAATATCAAAACAAACAGAACACTCAGGAAAACCTTATGACACAGTAGAGCCAATAAAGGCTCAAAGAATTCTTGCTGATGAAGAAAACAAATGTTCCCGAACAGCACTTCCTGATTACATATCAATAATGCAGACCAGTGTTGATCTCT
The DNA here is from genome assembly GCA_004027165.1 of Ctenomys sociabilis. Taxonomy (NCBI): domain Eukaryota; kingdom Metazoa; phylum Chordata; class Mammalia; order Rodentia; family Ctenomyidae; genus Ctenomys; species Ctenomys sociabilis. Next base: position 15,600 of record PVKA01034900.1, on the reverse strand, counting down.
CTTAGGAGGCATAGATGTCCATTTGGAAACTTTCATATGTTCAATTCTTTAAATAAATGCCAAAGATGTTCACTCCAGAAATAAAATTAAAACCAATTTCAAATCAGGAAAGATACAAACATTCAAAAAACTCAACTAATTATTTTTACTCACTTTCCTGCTCACCTGAAACATTTGTTAGCTGCAAAGCTGCCTTTTATTTTCTAAAATTTTGTCTTCCTGAATTATTTCCCACTAATTTATGAGGGAACTTTGGAAATGGGGGTGGGGAATACTTGGCTTTAACCCACCCTTCCAAGATTTTAAAACAAAATAAATAAGGTAAGGGAAGAAGTGTTTTTCAGAGGGTCCTCATGTCCTAGGTCCAAATAGATGGCGGTATTAACAGAACTAACAAGGAACAGAGGGCAGGATTAGATCCCCTTGTGAAAAAAAGAAAATGTTCTCTTTCCCAGCCACCCTCTGTCCTCCAAAGGCTCCACTAAGGAGAGTATCTGGGGTTACAGGAGGGCAGTCTCCATTGTGCAGCTTGGAGAGGGCTCAACAAAATCAAAGCTGATTATAGGGGACAGGGTAGATGGTAGGTGTTTAATGAGTGTCACTCACCCCTTCCTTCCTTCATCCTGACACATCAAGCAGATAGTCACTACCAACCCTCAAAAGACATTCTGTGCGGCCTGGCCACTGAGCCCCTGACTGCTGCCTGCCTTTTGCCTTGGCGGCTGGCTCTGCCCACAGACCCTGCAGTATGACTCAGCGTTAAGAAAATCTGCTGCTGTGGACACACGCTGCTCTCAGACCTGCTTTGACTACCAGAAGCAGCCGATTGTAATGAGTCTCTGGGGACCCTGCTCCTATGGTGATGCTCAAAAGGAGCAGACGCTAGGGCAGTGCTTCCAGTGAAATGCTGCTGAAATGCAGACGAGTGTGCTTTGGCGCTGCAAGGAGCTCAGAGGCACTGAGAGGTCCCTTGGGGTGTGTCTGCTCAGGGCTATTCCCGGCCCAGCTTACCCACTTGCACGTATTGGGCTGGGATGGTAATGATGCCAATGGTAGCAAAGAACATTAACAAGATATTGTTTATGGAATGCTTGTTATTTGTTAAATGCTCGGTATATGTTGCCTCACCTCCCATAGCAACCCTGGCAGGTGGACAATAAAATCCTCATTCTATGAATGAGCAAATCTGGGGTCACAGAGCCAAAGTCAAGTTGTGATTAAGCAAGATTTGACCCCAGACTGGGGTGAAGCATTTACGCTCCCAGCCACTTCAATACTACTGGCTTTAGAAATGCTGCACTTTCTACACTAGTAAGCTAAATCTAAGTGTGGCCAAAAGGAATAAGAAACCTCAGACTGACCCCTGAGCTTTATATAGAGCAGCACTTCCCCAGGCAGAGCCCCTGCAGCAAACGTGGAGCCAGGCTACCTTGCCCGCATCCGCAGCGGCTCCCAGAGGCGCTCCGGAACCTGACCCTGCAGTTCTCAGCATCCAAGCTGTCACTGGCTCCCAGCCTGGCCTTGTTGTTATGAAAGAGATTTCCAAATGGATAAAGCCTGGAGGTCCACAGGAAAGCCTGCACTTCTACAACAGAATAAATAGCAGATAATCCTTAACTCTCATTTGATAATAGAATAAAAATTCTCTGCCACAGAATGAATCAGAGGTGTTCATGACTATGGTTTTCTGGTTTTCTTTCTTCTCCTGATTTTCAAGTAAAGGTTGTGGAGAAAAAGAAAAAATAACTGCAAGCAAAAAGAAGCGGGAAAAGTCTGGCAACTGCAAAGATGAGGAAATTGATCACTGGACACATGAGAACCAAGAAACACGTGACCTGAACAGAGGCAGCCAGGAGCTCAGCAGTGGCCCAGAGAGCAGGCCCTGGCCACACTGTGATTCCAAGGCCCAGATGAGACACCAGGGCTAGTGTAAGGAGGAGGAGCATGGAGCCTGCAAGGCCATGTCCTGTACTCTCCCTAGGAAAAAGCAAAAAGCTTGCCGCAGAAAGAACCTTCTCCTTCTTTTCTCTTTCATCGGGGGACACCTACAGCAAAGAAACTACCTAGAGAAGAGCCCTCAGGGGCCCTAGTCCAGTGGTTTCTGTAGTCATAGCATCCCTGGGCCAGCATGGAACTGAACTCAAGCTGCAGCAACATTCACAAAGAAAAAATTAAAATCTCAGGCCAGGCAGTGGCACCCCTGGCTACTCGGTCTTCCTCCAGAAAGTATCTTCAGTCCATCTGCAAGGGGAAGAAGAGATGAGGTGCTCTGGAGAGAGCAGATGCTGCAGTGGGCCTTGTTCCAGCTGAACAATACCATAGAACAGTCTCATGGATGCTAAGCAGTGACTTCTGCCGCTGACCCTGCAGGCCCCAGGCAGCCCAACACAGATAAACTGGTGCCTCGGCCCAGTTTTCCTCCATCTCCAAAATGATTGCTATGGTAGGAGAACTAAGCACCCTTGTAGGAAGGTGAGGGAGAGGTAATTCCTGGTCCAGAAGGATTGAGGACCATAACAGCAGCCTGGGATCAGAAGGCTGAGGAACCTGGTGTGTGACAACCTGGTGCTGACCACAGACCCTTCTCTGCACCTGGGAATATTTATGGACAGCACTCCTCTCTAAAATATAATATTAGACCCAGCATGGTGGTGTACACCTGTAACCCCAACACTCAGGAAGCAGAGTCAAAAGAATCATAGCAAGTTCAAGACCAGCTTGAGTTAGCTACAAAGTGAGCGCAAGGCCACCCTGAAGTACATAGTAAGACTCTGCCTTCAAAAGATAAAAAACAAAACAAAATCCAAAACAAAAAACATATATATTCAACTACTTCTGAATGTGGTGGGTCCCTGAACAACTAAACTGCAATGGCACTACTATGCTGGCTTCTTTGTCCCTGAAATGGCATCAGAAAGTGTTTTGTGAAAAAGTGAGCTAAGCCTCTGGGTACTTTGTTACTGTCATGACCACCAGTGCCTACTGAAAAGGACAACCCAAAAGAAGGTCCTATGATGAGGAGATGGGACATCCCTATGTTCTAAGAACAGACTCATTTCTAACAGCTTCATCAGGCTGATCTGAGGTCACAGAAGCTAATAGGACCCTGGCTATGCTAGAAGCCTTATGAGAGAGAAACAGACAACAGGGCAAGCCAATCAAAAATACCAGAGCCTAGCCTTTTGGCTGGAACTGTCATCTTCCAGTAATTTACCAAAATGACTAACACAAAGGGCAAGGGTGACCTGTATATGTTCTCCAGGCCTTTTAGAAAACATGGGGTTGTTCCTTTGGCCACATACATGCAAATCTACATAAAGAGTAATATTGCAGACATCAAGGGGATGGGTACTGTACAAAAAGGAATGCTTTACAAATGTTACCATGGCAAAATGGGAAGAGTCTACAGTGTTACCCACCATGCTGTTAGCATTGTTATAAACAAGCAAGTCAAGGGCAAGATACTTGCCAAAAGGATTAATGTGCATATTGAGCATATTAGACTCAAAAAGTCGGGATAGCTTCCTGAAACATGTCAAGGAAAATGATCAGAAAAGAAGGAAGCCAAAGAGAAAGGCACCTGGGTTCAGCTGAAGCGCCAGCCTGCCCCTCCCAGAGAAGCACACTTTGTGAGGACCAATGGGAAGGAGCCTGAGTTGTTGGAACCTATTCCTTATGAATTTATGGCATAAACTGGGGGTGTTGCCCTGCCATTCAGCACCCGCTTGGCAATTTAAGTGTTCTAGGTCCTATATAAAAACAAAATCATCTTGTGTTATAAGGTGATTTTCTTAGTTGTACAAGTATGTGATACCTTCTTACCTCAGAAATATTTGCAGCAGATTTTCATTGTACCTAGTAATTGTGTCTAGTCTTTACTCTTCAGTGTTTTTCTTGCTAAAAGATATTGCCGAGGTATTGTGCAGGTGTATCCAAATATTCAAATATTTATAAAATATTTATATTGGCTTGAAAATCCTATAAATCATCATGGGGAAAAAGATGCATCAAAATAAATGGAAGTCACTTCAGAAACAAATGTAAGTCCATTTCAGTTAAATAAATTGCTTAAAGCACCTGAAAAAAAAAAAACAAATCCTAGATATGAAGTACGATAAAAATGCTCATAGTTACGGAGCTATATCCTGTTGGATGATTAAGAGTGTTAAATTACCTTATTAAATTACCACATAGTAGCCACAGGATCTTGGGCAAGTTTCTTAACCTCTCTGAATCTCAGTTTCCTTCATATGTATTGATGCATTACAGAACCTAGCGACACTGAAGCATCTACTTACTGTTATTAATCAGATGTTATGCTAAGTATTCATCAAGCATTTCTTAATGAATCATCAAAATAGCTTCATGAGATATGCTCTATTGTTAGAATTCCCATTTTTAAGATGACATTGAGCTTCTAATCACATAGCTAGCATGCAACAGAACCAAGGCCAGAACCCAGGTTGGTCTGACTCAAAGGGAAAAAGAAAAACTAAAAGGGAAAGACTGACAGTAACTGTTCCTGAGATGTCTAACTCTTCTATAGTCTGTGACACTGCTTTGAGTATAGCTGTTGTTTGTGTGATGTATTAGAAAACTTTAATGAAACTAGCATCAGGAAGATATGCTATTGGGAAAGACTCTCTGCGCATCCCAGACCTGACTCAAGGCTTCACACTAGTGCAATGTTGAATTTGAAGGGTTCTGGGATCTCAAAACTCTGCACATTTCCTTCAACAAACATCCCTTCCGGAAGGGCCTCCTGACCACTCTCCCATCCCAGAGAAGAGCACAGAGAAGACACTGCCAGGGCCAAGGCGCCTGATTCCCAGTCCTGACTAAGCACCATCTGGGAAAAACGGCTGGCTCAAGGAACACAGCAAAGTCCTCCTGACCAAATGAATTTTAATTTGCTGCAATTTTATAGGAAACTCCATACTTCTCTGAAGTGTTGCTATGGATCTAAATAATGAGGGCATGGGCAGCTCTAAAAAGGCCAACATCTGCTATGCTGAAAACTTACCTACCGAAAGCTCACAGACAAAATATTGAACAAAAGAAACCAGACACAAAGAAGCACGTGCTTGGTGATTCCGTTTAGAGTAAGGACCGAAATGAAGTGAAACTGTTATGTCATGTAGGAGTGCATTTTGAGATGGTAAGAATATAAAGAAGGAAAAGGAATTAACTCCATGGAAATCAAGAAAGTGATTACTTTTAGGAGGTTAAATCCTACTGGAATAGGATCTCCTGGGATACTGGCAATGTTTTAATTCCTTGACCAGAGTATAAATGACACAGAGTTCCTTTTATTATAATGCATTTGATTTTGTAGGGTTCTTCTTATATAACTTATGCACATACTTGTCTGTGCATTGTATTTCACAATGTAAGTAGCTCTGTCTTGTTCTGTTTCACTGTTTAAATCTGTAGTAAAGCCACTCAAGAAGACTGAATTTCCACAAGCTCCCAAAAAATGCTACTGCTGCCACCTTTTGAGTGCACAGATCTAGTCCGTTCCCAAACTCTGGTCATCCTTAGAAAGATACCTAAGGAACCACATGATATAAGGTCTTCTACCTAGTTCATAATGTAGATCTATGCAGCTTCTAGTCTGGACACATTATTGAGCTGATTTCAGGATTATGTGTGAACAATTTTCCCTGTCCCAAAAAACATGTGTATGCATACACACCCACACATACACACACACACACACACACACACACACACACACACACTTCCTCTCAACATTGTCAATTATCTGTGTCCTTTGAATTCCACCAAGCAGGGGACAAGTTTAGTGAGCTCTGATTCTATGAGAATTAGTCAGCTTTCTCATCTTTTGGCACAAAGTAGCCAACAGACACAGGTGTTGTCTTAAAGGAGACTTTTAACTTTGCTTATGATTTCAGGGGATTCAGTCCAGAATCAGCAGGATCCAAAAGACAAATATCATGCAGGATGGTATAATGAGATGGAGATGCTTAGTTCAAGGCCGAGGAGCAGAGCACAGGAACCGTGGCGGGGGGGGTGGGGGGCTGGGACTGTAGTATGCACAGTCAGATCCCCATCATCTGCCCACACACATCCAGAGGTGTGCTTGCTAATCCCCTGGGCATTTTTAATCCAGTGAAATGGAGGTATCATGCTTAATGGCCAACCAGACGCATCTCCGTAAGCCATACTTAATCTCTAAATAAACACAAGGTCACAATTGCACATAACACAACACAACTATCCTCTACATAGCCAAAATATACTAATTCCATCTCAAAAGTCTCAACAGTTTCAGCATTTTTCTTTTTTGTACTGGCAATAGAACTCAGGAACTTGTACATGCCAGGCAGACACTGTGCCGCTGAGCTATATTTTTTATTTCTATTAATTTTATTGAGAAACAAATAGCAATGAGACAGTTTCAAAACAGGTTAGAATTTTTCAAAAGTCCAAGTTAAGGTCTAGTGTGGGCTGTCACTATAACTATACTGGAACAAGTGGTTTAGAACCCTTTGGAACTGGAAGGCTTCTGGAAAGGCTTGGAGAAGTGGCTAGAGAAGCCCTAGAATGCTGTAAGCAAAGCTTGATGAGTGATGCCAATGGAGACTTGAGGACCAGAATGCTGATAGGAATGAAAACAGTAAAGGCCAGGTCAGATTTCAGTTGGAAGCAAGGGCTCACTTGGATCAGAAGCAGATATGTTACGCTCTGGCAAAAAATTTGTCTTCATTTTGCCCATGTCCTAAGCCTTTGTAGGAGACCAAGATTAAGGACAATGGACTAACTGATCTGATAGTGAAAATTTCAAGGCAATCCAACACTGAAGCTGTGGTGTGGGTACTGATGGCTGCTGTCAGTCAAATTTGTTGCAACAACTGAGGGCAAAAAGCAGAGGAGAAAAATTTGAACACTTACAATTTGGCCTACAAGGAATCACACGCAAAGTTGGGCCCAGAGGTATGGTTGCAGAAGAAATTACCACCGTTAAAAAGAAACCAAGTACTTTGCACAGGAAAGGTACCTTGAGAGCAAGACACACCCACACCCAAACATGCACACTGAAAGACGCAGAAATGTTGACTTTCCATTTGAGAAAAGAATCCCTCAGAGCTAGAGAAGGGAATTATTCAGCCATCCATGCTCTCAGGCTGCTGCTGTAGTGGTCCAAAGAGACCTGGCTATTACCACTGGTGACAGACCTTGGCATTTTCCACATGATTCTAGTTCCACTACTGGTTTTGGGATCAGTAAGCTTCCACTCAGATTTCACAATAAAGCTTAGGAAACTGTACTGTTTTCCATCACAAGGACACAGTACCTGACACCCACAACTTCAAAGGAGAGTTCTAATTTAGTTCATTATTTCATGGGATCCAGGCCATAGTGCCTGGCTCCAATGTAGAAACATCATGGCATAAGGATACAGGGGACCAAAACTGCTTGATCCATGGCAGCTGAAGAGCAAAGAACTGAAACAGTGCCAGAGAGGAAGAGGCAGGGACCACATGCAGGACCCAAGCACACACCTCTGTGACCCACCCAGACCCACCCAGATCACCCAGGAGTGTGCTTTATTGATCCTGTATTTCTTAACCCAGGCTGGTTGATCAACAGGCAACCCTGCATAATCAGCTATCAGCAGAGATGGAAAAGATCCGAAAGGTTCTATCTCAGTGACCCCCAAAAAGAAACTGTTCTTTGACGCTGACGAGAGTGCGACCATCCTGTTCTCTGCTGTCCTGGCTGTTGCCAGCCTTCAGCTCTCCAATGCAGACCCTCGCCAATGTATCAGGAAGCAAACTGCCTGACTTCTCCCCTGCCTAAATCCTTCATTATATTTCCTGGGATGCTACACAAAATGCAAAAGAGCCACTAAAATTAGAAGTGCAGGTGCTAGTAGGCTGATTTGTACAGGGAGATGCCACAGAGATGTCAGGAGAAAAAAGTCAGAATGCTGCCTGGGGCCCCTTCCTGAGCTGCCATAGCCAGCAAAACGGGAAACAGAACCGGGTGGAAGACCGCATGCCACTCCCCAGCCCTGGTTTGTGGGCAGTCTCTACCTGTAGGAAAATCCTTACAGGCTTTTGTTGGTTTTCTCTAAAAACATCCTGACCTATTTTTAAAGTTTTTTTCCCCCATCAAAATACATTCGTAGTGAATTACAGTCATTCCCTACAATTATTCAGGAATTATTTGTTCTCTATATGGGGAGCTACAGCATAACAGCAATATCCTTGACAGGGCCTGGCTGGTGACAGATATGACAAATTTCTGAAAGAGGCAGTCACGCTGCTGTTTTAAATGAATCTAAAGTCTCTGAGCACAGCTTTGAATCTATTTCAGAGCAGGATGCTCAGGTGATACCTAGATGACCTCATCTCTCAGGTCTCCTGGATGTGAATATAAAGCTTCATGATGGGAGTGAAAATAATGCCTGAGACCTATGAGTGCTTTTCTTTGTAGAAATTGTTCTTCTCTGGGCAGAGTGATCAGCCCAACTTGGAATCCTGTTCAATTGTAGTGAAAAGTATGGAGTATTACAGAGAACCAAAAAGCAAACACAAACCAAAAACAAAGAGGGGGGAGAGAAATAAATATTGCCCAGGGATCTCTGAGGGCAGCCTTGTTCCCTGGCAAGCGGAGCAGCCTTGGGCCCCAAGGCCTGTGACACAGCTGCCTCCTCTGAGACAGCTGTGGAGAAATGTGGCTTGGCCAAGGGGCCAATCCATAACTGACAGGAAAGGAGTCAGGGGCCACTGACTGTGGGCTTCTCGTTTCTCTTTTAGTCATTCACAGGCTCAGACACAGGAGGCTGCAGGTAACATGCTCTGAGTACTCATATTCTCTTAGGAATTGGGAAAAAGTGCAGTCAGTGTCAGTGACCATAAAATGTAAGCAGCGCAGCTGTGTGGGCTGTGTGCAGCCTGGACTGGCCCACAGCATGGAGAGGCGGGTGACGAATGCTTCTCACGCCCACTTCAGGTGCTCAGGCCTTACCTCAGCAGCACCTGGAAATGGTACCACAGGGCTGCACCAGTTAGACAACAACCCTGCACGGGCCCCAGGCACAGGAAACAGAGTCCTTGGAAGTAAAACAACCCTTCTCCCCACCCCCAGTTCTTTGCTCTCTCAAGCAGCATTTCCCAGCAGGATTTCCCCCATCCCTAGTTTACCAGGTGTGCACAGACAGGTGGGAACTTAGGTTCGGTGCCCAGGTATCTCCAGACCTGTGCAAGACTCTAGGCACTGGCTGTGCCCCACCCTCCACCTCCTGCTCTAGCTCCTGAGAAGCTCTCTCCTCCCTGGAGATGGCCTGAGGCACCTCACTTCCCTCTACACAGGATAAGCAGAGAATATTAGAGAACCTGACCCTGACCAAACTAACGTAGAGATGATTAAATAAACATCCAAATAAGGCTTCCTATGGCTCTCTGCTCTTAGTGACTTCCATTCTAGAACAAGTGACTGTCTGAGTGAAACCCTCCAGCTCTTGCTAAGAATATAGCATTGTTATTATTAGAGCCACGGGGAGGGAGCCACGCCATCTCAGGGCAGGGCCCTGGTGTGCAATGTGGGAGGCAACTGTCAACAGCTACTCAGAGGAAAGCTTGTTTGTTGTCAGCAGCCTGGCACAGAGATTAAGACAAACCCACGTCTCTAGATCACACCCACATAGCCATCGGCAGTGACTGATCCAGACACTGCATCCAACTGCTGGAGTCCCCCAAGTCCTGTCTTAAGGATGACTCAACCAATGAGGAAACCCAGGAGGACACTAGACAGCTGGGAAAGTTCTTACAGAGCCACCCAACAATATGCTTCCAGTAAAAATGTTTGGCGTAGAATACTTTCCCCAAAAGACTAAAACCACCAGCCCAGAATCCCACACAACACTTCTGGATCCAAAACTCTTTCTGTCACTCACCAAATACTTCCTGAGTACCTTCTATAACAGACACTATACACGGGAGTCAGAATTTTAAAAAAATTGAGCAAGACAGTCCCAATCCCTGCTCTCCTGGAGGTTATAGTCTGATAATAATTATCTGCAATCAACTTGATTATCATGTAATGAGTGCTATGATAATGATAGGGGATGTTCTGGGAGCCACAAGCCCAACAGCGGGTAGGGGGTCAGTGAAGGGGGGGATCTACATGGACCACAGGGAATTTCCTTGACAAGGAAGCTATCACTAAAAGGCCCCAAGAAGTTCAAGCTGTTGGCATTGCAAGAGATGCCAATCAATTGCTGCTTTTTCTCCTTCAACTTATTACCTATCTACCTATATTGGCTCATGTTCTAGTTTATTATCAGCCTCTTGAACAGAAAACTCTTGGAAGGGACCAGTCTAGTCACAGACATCCATCAAAGCATCCAGAGGTTACAATGGAGGCCCTTCCGAGGGTCCTGCCCATGGCTGTAATGATGAGCGCCCACAGTCTTGCCTTGGGGAAGGCCAGTCCTTCCATAAAGAGCTTCAGGTCAGCTCATGGAGAATGGGGATGGGCACCCCTCATCCCTGGGAAGAAAAAGTGTGAAGACAAAAAGTTTTACTGACAACTGCCAACCCAGCAACTGGGGGAAATGTTTTAAATTGCAAATCAGAAGATGTTTTCCCCTGTTCTGAACACTCCAATTTATTTAAATATCTCCAGCTCAATTTGACTAAAAGGCAAACATCCAAACAAAGGGTCCAGGATCTCGCTCCCCATCTCCTCTCCTGGCTCCATGCATCAGCCACAGGCCCCTCCTCGCTGCTTCCTTTCAGGGAGATGCACAGCTTGCTCCCTTCTCTGGACCCTTGCACACCTTCTTCCCTCTGCCTGGAGCTTTCTTCACTATCTGTTTGCCTTCTTGCTCTTTCACTTGCTTCAGGTCTCTGTGCAAATGTCATATCCTTGGGGCATCCCTGGCAGTAGTATTTCCCCTACATCCCTCACAGACAGCAGTGCTTCCTCCACAATTCTGTCCTCTTTTTTTGAGGCAGGTAGCCCAGGCTGCCCTTGATCTTACGTCCTGAACTGCCTCAGCCTGTGCAATGTTTAGGTTACAGGTGTGTGCACCACGCCCAGCTGTCCTACCTTCTTCTATGTTATAGACACAGGTAGCACATCTGCGACATGCCATATTGTGTCTTACTAGAACGTGTACTCCTTGATGCTAGAGATTTCCCTCCTTTCCCCTACCATTTTATCACCAGTGTCTATGGTAGTACTGGGCACATAGGAAAAGCTTATTAAATATTAATTGAATGAATAAATAATAAATTAGTTAGAAGTAGAAAATTGGGATTTAGGCACACAGGTTGAAAATAAAATATTCAGTGGCTGCTAAAGCAAATTCTAGATGGATTACATATCTACATATAAAAAAAAGGCTTAAAGCTTTTAAAACATAATATAGGAGACTACGATTATGGTTTCAAGATAGGGACAATTTTCTTAGAAGAATTAATATCATAAAGTATAAAACAGCTAAGCAATAAACTGAAAAAGAAACATGTAACATATGTACACCAAAGGAAATTATAATTCAGAATATAAATCCTAGGCAGAAGTGGTAAAGGAAATAGAAGGGCAATTTACAAAAAAAGACTGAATAGCCAGTAAGTTTAAGAAAACCTGCCCAATCCCACTAAGAAATAACAGCAAGGAGACACTCATCTCCATCAAATTGGCAACAAATGAAAATCGGATCAAATTAAATGTAGATAGAATTTTAGAATACCGAGATCTCTTGTTTACCACTAGTGCGGAGCCTGGATTTCTATGGCAACAAAGGAGAATTTGGCAGTAAAACTGAACATGCACAAGCATTTATCTCTGCGATCCTGCTTGCTCTGTGCACAGAAATATGTACATGAGATACTCCCAGCAAATCCCTTTGCAGGAGTGCAACATTGGGACTATTGTCAGTGCCCATCAAAAGGGAGAACGGAGCCCCCTATTAATGCAGAGGGATTCTACACAGTGGGCTCAGCGAGCTCCCTACACCAGGAAAACAAAGCAAAACATTTCAGGTCTTGTAGATGCTTTTAATAACTATGTTGAAGATTCTTAAAACAATTTCAAAAAGTAAAACCTTTCTTAGTTACATGAAAACAGCTAAATTTATTCACAGACAGGAGACGTTTACTAGTAGTAGTTTGCCAACTACTGTTACATAGCAATCAAAGCTAGTAAATTAGTTATATATGTGCCAACCTGAATCATCTTAAAAACAATGAGTGGGAAAAATGAAAAATATATAGAGTTTAGGTGAAGAATTCCTCACAAACTACTCTATGAACACTATTTGTAGTAAATCTATAGAGCATGTATGAAAAGGACATGTAAAAATAAATAGAAAGGATAGATATAAAACAATCTGGATGATGTGATTCTCTGTAGAGACCCAAAAACTCCACCAAAAGACTTGTAGATTTAATAACCAAATTCAGTTGTGTAGCTCGATTCAAAGTCAAAACTCAGAAATCAATAGTATTTTTGTATACAAACAACTGAGAGAAAAATTAGGGAAAACACAACTTTCACTATAGCATCTAAAAAATGAAATACTTAGAAATTAATCTAGCAAAGGAGTAAAAGATCTATACAGTGAAAATTGTAGTACTCTGAGGAAAGAGAAGAAAAAAGATCTCAGAAAATGGAAAGATACTCCTTACTCATGGATAGGAAAAACCAACATTGTGAAAATCAATGCAATCCTGATTAAAATATCATCAGTATACCTCCATAGATCTAGAGAAAACAGTTCTAAAATTCACCTGGATGGAACCAGAAGAGAACTAGAATAGTAAAAGCAATCCTGGACAACAAAAGAAACACAGCAGCCATTATAATTCCTGACTTGAAATTATACTATAAAGCTACTATGATAAAATCATCACGATATTGGGAAAAAAAAAAAACAGACCTGAGGATCAGTGGAACAAATTAGAAGATGCAGATACAATTAAAAACAAACTCAGCCACCTTATCCTTGACAAAGTGGCCAAACATGTTCCCTGGGAGAAAGATAGCCTCTTAAATAAATGGTGCTGGAAAAACACTTTCTACATGCTGAAGGTTAAAATTAGACCCATCTCTCTCTCACTTAATACTTATATTTAAATATTAAAACTGAAACACTAAATCTTGTGGAAAAGAAAGTAGGTAAAAATCTTTTTTAAAAAAAAATGTATTTGATACAGAGTCTCTCTACACAGCTTGGACTCATAAGTGATCCTCCTATTTTCAGCCTCACCAGAGGTAGGATCATAGGCACGTGACACCATACCCAGTCTAGGTGGCTGGCTCAGCACTCTGAGAGGTGGGGTCAGTGTGGCAGTAGTGGCAAGGATTGAACCCCAGTCCCTGTGCTTGCCTAAGCAGGCACTTAGTCCACTGAACTATCTCACTGGCAAAAGTAGGTAGAAATACTGAAGACATAGGGGCAGGTAGAGAGTTGATGAACAAAACTCAAGCTGTATAGGAAATACTTCCAATAATTAACAACTGGGATCTTATTGAAAAGTTTTGATCTGGTCCACTCTCAAGTGTCTGAGCTGCAGCAGCTAGAGAGGAGTGGCCAAAACCTCTCAAATATCCACATTTCCACCACTGTGCCTGGTAGAATTTTGATCTATCATGGCTCACATGTCACCTGAAGACATTCAGCTAAGAGCTAACCAGCTTACTGATGAGTCTCTAGAATACAAGAAAAATGATGGATTTATCCATTTAGTCTCAAGATGCAGGAATCCAGATCATCACCACGCTGCGTGAAAAAGGGGAACAACTAAACCACATAGAAGAAGGCATGGACCAGACAAATAAAGATATGAGAGAGACAGAGAAGATTAACAGAACTCAAGAAGCTCTGTGGTCTTTGTGTCTGTCCATGTAGCAGGAGTCTAGCAAGACCTATAAGGCAATGTGGGGAGATGGTGGAGAGAACTCACCTAGCAAGGCAGTATCCAAGCAACCAGACAGAGTCACAAATGGGCAGCCTCAGCAGCCAGCCACCAGAGTGGCCAGCAGCAGATACATTAAACAGATAACCAATGATGCCAGCAAAGAAGAGATGGAAGAGAACCTGATTCAAGTGGGCAATATCGTGGGAAATCTAAGGAACGTGGCCTTGGACATGGGGAATGAAATTGAAGCTCAAATTCGACAAATACACTCAATCACAAAAAAATGGTTAACACCAGCAAAGATTGTATTGATGTTGCCAATACCAAAGCAAACAAAACCAACAACAACAACAAAAAAACCCCATTGGCAGCTAGAGCTACCACTGCACTTCATTACCTTTTATTCACTCTTCTAGTTGCTCCTCCTGTGCCACTGCCTTCTCATCTTAATCTAATCTGAAGTTTTGTGCTCATCAGGAGGTAATGCAGAAGACAAGCCAGTGGAGTAACAGCCTCCCTACTTTATTTTCTGGGTCTCTTGAAGGTAGACTACTGTTCCGTCTTCAGTGTTTTCTATTCATAGTCTTAGATTGTTTTTAACGCATCACGTCGAGTGGGAAGGGAGAAACACCATCCACTTCCCCTCAGCAGATTCTTTTCCTTCTATGATTTGGAAGCAATGCCAAAGACGGCCTTAAAAAGACAGCTGTGGAGGTGTTTTTTGTTTTTGTTTGTCAGTTTTGGTTTGTAGTGGGTGAAGAACAAGAGAGAAGAGGTTGTTACCTCAGTAAAAATATGCAGGCAACAAAACAAAAAAGTTGCATAGCTGCAATAAACATTGAGTCGTATTTAGTGTTTTTTTTTTTAAGTTTCAGTTTTTGCCAGTTAAGGTTAGTGCTTGATTTTGGAACTTTTACACATAATATCTTTGTCATACATCACCATTTTGTAAACCTAGCCTCAAAGAGTAGAATAAAATGAGTGTTTTTTTTTTTTTTTTTTTTCTTGTAAAGTAGGCTGGGCATGGTGGCACACACCTGTAAACCCAGCAATTAGAAGACTGTGGGGAAAAAGGAACGCTTCTCCACTGCTGATGGGAGTGTATACTGTGCAACCACTGTAGAAATCAGTGTGCCAATTCCTCAAAAAAAAAAAAAAAAAAACCTAGGATTGGAGGTCCCACTCAACCCAGCCATTCCCCTCCAGGGTATTTTTCAAGAAAAACTGAAAGCATCATATACAGTGATATATGTGCACCCATGCTTATAGCAGTGCTATTTGTCATAGTTAAATCTTAGAAACAGCCCAAACTGCCATCAACTGAGGAATTGATAAAACAGATGTGGTATTTTTATACAATGGATTATTGCTCAGCTACAGAAAAGATGAGGTTTTTATAAGTAAATGGATAGAACTAAAGATGATACTTATAAGTGAAATAAATCAGACCTGAAGAGGTAAAGATATTGTCTCCATAGTGTAAAAATGTGAAAGAATAAATAAAATCTGAAAGGTGCAATAGGTACTGTGAAAGGGAAAGAAACTGTTCAAAGGGAAGGAACACCTGGGATGAGGAGGGGCCAGGGATATAGTTCAGCGGCATAAGCACCTACCTGGCAAGCGCAAGGGCCTGAGTTCAATCCCTCATACCACATAAACACACACACACACACACACACACACACACACACACACACACACA
>PVKA01034899.1:0-23078 GCA_004027165.1 Ctenomys sociabilis | reverse complement strand
CCTGAGTAATCATGACTAGAGGAAAATCCAGCCTATTGGTGGACATTGATTGGCACAGGTCTCTTTGTCCTTCTCCAGCCCTGACTTTCCTTCCAATCATTGTACCTCAATAAAAACAGACTTTAAAAGACATCTTGCTTTAGCTGTAATGGAGATAGTGCAACATATTCAGGTTGCTTACTAATCAAAATTATGCTGACTAGTTTTTACAAATGTAACATATACTGTTGTTCATGTACAAGGACTTAAATGGAATTTCATTGCTTTAATCTGACTAAATGCTTTTAATCTGGTTGATTTTTGATGTAATGAAGATATTTCATGTTGATAGTAAATACAGGTGTGACGTCTTCACTAAAGCTAGAGGGACTTATTAAAACACTGTCAGACTCCATGAATAAAGGAGTATAAGAGCTAGTGAGTTACAATTGGCACAGGTCTCAAAAAACTTTATGCATATACCTATTAGCTCGAATGTTTATGCTTTGATTATATGTGCTCTAATATCTCAGAAAATTTGTTTTTTTCCTAGAAAATACTTAAACCTATGTAGTCATACAGGTAAAATCTAAAACTAAAAAGTTATGCCTTGCTCAGTGAGTACCTGGTATCTAATACAGGCTACAGAAGTTAAAAGGGTTTCAGGAATGAGTTTGTTTCAGTTGATAAAAACTACTTAAAAAGTGTTTCATAGTAAAAAGGATATAGAATGAAATTATAAATTAAAACTAAAAATGGTGATGCTAGCAGCATAAAGCAACAAAGGTCAGTCAGGAAACAGAAAAAAAGTTATGCTTCCCTGGATCCAGACCAAAAAAAGGGACATCTCAAGGAAAAATGTCCAGAGCTATTAGTAAAAAAAGAAAGTATACATTATAAAATCAGAGAAAGTTTCACATTGATAAGATCTTCACCTCTCAGCCTAAAGGAACCCATGTTAACTGCCAATATATATTTTAAAAAGTCTGTTAGACATTTGACAAAAGCTTATACAAATTTGTTAATAATTACCCAGCCAGTGGCTGAACTTACAAACTGGAGAGTACTTGATGTTTTCCCTATTTCTGGCAATTCATATGCCACAAGTAATAATGAAACTGATGAGACATAAAAGGACAGTTTGTTTGAGACCATACATAATGGCCATAAAAGATAAAAAAGATTAAACCTCACATTTAGGAGATATCTGCTAGTGGACCTACAAAAATTTCTAACTAGTGTTTTTATATGCTGAGGTCCCCTAGACAGTATCTTTATCATTTTTATGGGAAGTCACTACTTTCTCCTTGGTAAAAATCATTTTTTATTATATTCATGATTATCCTGTTGGTCTTATTATTTGACATATATATGTTCAATATATTCTTTGGCTTTGTCTCCTCCAGGCTCAAAGCTCTACATCCACCCAAGAAAAAATGCCTGTCATCTATTGAAAGCCTTTAGATAGGATCACTAGAAGATATATCTGACTGCCAGTCAACAACTATGACAACTTTCAGCCTGAAGAAGTTAGAGCGGTCATCACCCATGGTTCCCACACAGCAGTTTGGGTTACTTCTTCAGAGGGAGAAATGTTGCAGGCAGCCTAAGTTAGATAGAAATATTGTAGGCAATCAGACAGAGGCAGGCCCTTGAAGGAGATAACAAAGACCAGACACCCTACAACTATGGGAGGGAGGATGCTCCAGCTGTGAGCCAGACCTAAAGACCAAACGAATGCTAACCTCCCTGAAGACTGGCATCCAGGATTCCTCATTACCCAGGAAGAATCATGGTCTGAAGGACATGAGATAAGGTCCTGTTTTACATTCATGCCTACTTCTTACATGACTCATTACCCCATTTATCCTGGGCGTAATCAGCTTTACTTGAGCAATGGTGCTTGTAATTCCATTGGTTGGCCGTAGTTTTGTCCCTCCCAACATCCACCAAGCGAGTTCCCATTCTCTCCAACTTAGCCCTGCATGGTTTTACACTATAAATGTCCCTGGAAGAGATAGCTTCCCAGGGACTATCCACTCAGTCCCCCCTCCTGTCACTCTCTTGGACAGGAGCTTTCTTTCCCTCAATGAGGCAGGAGGATTGTTGTGAGTTCAAGACCAGCCTGAGCTACAAAGTGAGCTTAAGGCCAGCCTGAACTGCATAGTGAGACCCTGTCTCAAAAAGAAAAAAAAATATATAAATAAATATATTCTGCTCATAACCGCTGTTTGTTCCTGAAATTAATTCTTTGGTTTTAGACAACACGAAATCATCCTGCTCAGACAGGAATACCATTTTTCCCTGTATCATTTGGTGGTTCCCTATATCATTTTGAGGTCACCCACAAGAGATCTGTATGAATCGGTTAGGGGCCGGGGAGATGGCTCAGTAGAATAAGTGCTTGCCAGGCAAGCACAAGGGCCTGAGTTCAATCCCTAGTTCCGCAAAACAAAAAACAACAACAAAAAAAAAACCCTTAACTAGGGGGCCCGGGAGATGGCTCAATGGAATAAGCACTTACCTGTATGAATCGGTTATAAATCATTAATTTTTAAATGTATACACATTTTAAAATTAATGATTTATAACCGATTCAAACATATGTATCTAAAATAGAGAGTAGTTTTGTTTAAAAACCCTGTTTTCTGTCACTCATGGCGTTTCTGTCTTCTGTACTCTGTGAGTAGACTTTAGGAAGGACCAGCATTCGATATTAAAGGCTCATTTTTAAATACCCATTTTGGACTCTGGTCTGGCTTCTGTTTGAGAACCCATAACAGGAATCAGTAGAGCATGGACAGTGTAACAATAGATAAACAAACTTGGGTTTGAATTGGCAGTTTCAAACATTTACAGACTCCAGTTCTTCCATATACTTCTAGAAGGCACTGATTTACCTGCTCACTGAATACAGCCATCGCAGCCAGGAAAGGGCACTTCTGTTGGCCATCGACCTGCCTGTACTTGTTTGCATTCGCTCTTTACCCAAGTAGACCATAGCCTCAAAATATAGTAGATTTTTTATTACGTATCTGAAATGCTCTCCCTCCCCCTCCACTGCAAAAATTTGTCTCCTTCCTACTAATTCCAATGTTCCAGCTTTATCTATTTAGTAATTAATTTCTTTCAGTTTACTGGAGACATGTCTCTTTCATCTACTTATAACTCTCCTTTCCCACTATTTTTCATCTTCTCTTCCTTTCTTCTTGCCTAGACAAAAGCTTTCTAGTGATTTCCAAATAATTTACACATTATAAAGTTTACTCTCATTACACTACAGCAGTTGCTGTGAGAAACTGCAAAAACAGCATCAGAGGCCCAGTCAGTCCTCAAGTCTGTCCATGTGAACCTCAGCTTATTGGCCCATCCCCCTGCACCCATGGAGCCTCTAGCCAGGAGCAACATAATCAAAGAAGGCCATGAAGCTACCTTATGCTCAAGGAAATCCATTACTGAAGTACAAGTGTTCCCAGCTTTCTCATGGAAATAACTAGAAAGGCATGTGTATCCTACACTATTACAGTTAGGAGTTTGAAATCCTTTTCAAAAAGTGTGTGTCTTGAATATTTCGTGGGGCTTCAGAAGCTCAAAGTAATGGACATAGAATAGGACATGAAAACAGTAACTTTTATTGCCTAAAACCAAGCTCATTTCCTCACTCTCAATAAACCGGGGTGGCTTCAGGGTATGCTGCACAGCACCCGCTCCAGACTGTCTCTGTGAGGAGCCTGAGCCTAGGTCAGGCCTCCTGTCTGTGAAGAGGTTAAATTACAACAAATTTAAAGATCAAACTGGGTTTTATTAAGGAGTCTGAGGTTGGGTCACATCTCATTTGGCAGGACAAATTGAGTTTGTGAGTTTGGATTAGTTGCCTAGAAGTGGTGGGCTTTGTGGGTGAAAAATGAACCCAAAGAAACAAAAGGCAAATCAGTTTTTAGTGTTGAGTCTTAAATCCACCGTAAAGGTCTTGCTTACTCAGGTAACTGGGGCTCTCACTGACTGGCACCCTGTGCTTGGTCCATCAGTCTCTGTAATCATGAGATCAGAGATCATGTTTGATTTGTGCCCCAACCTATCCTGCACTGGTGCAAGGTGTGGCCTGTTATTGATAGAGAAGTGACCGCATAAATTATCCCAGGATTAGACATTTCCATGGGGTCTGACAACCATGCTCATCACTGGAGCTATAACAGTTCTCAGAAAGGTGGTGGCTGAAGCCAGATTTCAGCAGACCAAGTGTAATCAAGGGCAAGGGTCACTGTACACAGTGCAGAAGTCAATAAAGTAATAGAGTGGCTCAGTGACAGAGCACAGGCATTGGGGTCAGACAATTTAAATATGAATTTTTGGGCTCCATGTCTACTGACTATATGACTAGGGTGAAAAACTATGTAACAATATATCCTCCCATATAAAGCAATACTCAAATCATCTGCCTCATGGAACTTCTTATGGACTCAAGGAGTTGGTGAAAAACATCAGACTTTGTGATGGATCCTCCTACTCACTGCACAGTTTTGATTTCAGGGCCCATGATGACTTCAACTTGATATATATATCAAGTTTATATATATATATAAATATATATATACATATAATGACAACTGGGCACATTGGGGAGCTTAAACTTATTTGTAAAGGGAAGTTTAAGTATTACATTTATAAAATTTACTTTCGCTTTTCGTCTTGGCCGCCGACATGCCCTCCAGACTAAGGAAGACTCGGAAGCTTCAGGGCCATGTGAGCCACGGCCATGGCCGCATCGGCAAGCACCGGAAGCACCCCGGAGGCCGGGGTAATGCTGGTGGCATGCATCATCACAGGATCAACTTCGACAAATATCACCCAGGTTACTTTGGTAAGGTTGGTATGAGGCATTACCACTTAAAGAGAAACCAGAGCTTCTGCCCAACTGTCAACCTTGATAAATTGTGGACATTGGTCAGTGAGCAGACAAGAGTAAATACTGCCAAAAACAAGACTGGAGTAGCTCCCATCATTGATGTAGTGCGATCAGGCTACTACAAAGTTCTTGGGAAGGGAAAGCTCCCAAAGCAGCCTGTCATCGTGAAAGCCAAATTCTTCAGCAGAAGAGCTGAGGAGAAGATTAAGGGTGTTGGGGGAGGCTGTGTCCTGGTAGCTTGAAGCTACTGGACAAGGGGCTCATTAAAATACTAAGAAATGAAAAAAAATAAAAATAAAAATAAAATTTACTTTCATTAAAATAGAGCAGTTGCTTTGAGAAACTACAAAAATGGCATTATTCCCAAGGAAATCCATGACTGAAGTACAACTTTCTCATGGAAATAACTAGGAAGTCATTTGTATCCTACACTATTACAGTTAGGAGTTTGAAATCCTTTCCATATATGCCCAGAGCCACAGCTTCCTAGCAGGAGCCATGAGAGGTGAAGCTTTGTCCAGAGTCCCTGGCATGAGGCAAAGGTAAAGGAGGCGCCCGGCCCGGGGCAGAGTGCACAGGGCATTCAAACTTGATGTGGTAGCAGCCAAGGACACCTAGAGTTACATTTATTATTCATTTAAGATAAAACAAGGAGTGTATGATCAGTTCCTCTCAGCTTCCACTTACCCACTTCTTAAAAGTGTTTTTTTCACAATAGCTGTGCATGCCTGTAATAACAGCTCCTGAGGACATCTGAACAGGAAGATTGCAATTTCAAGGCAACCGGGGCAATTTAGCAACTCTGTCTTCAGTTTTAAAAGAATTTATTTTTCAAGTATGGGGATATATGTAGATTAGTGATATTTCCTTGCATAGCAGGCAAGAGATCCTTGGAGTTCCATCCCTAATTCTACCACATAAACAATCAATGAACCAAAAAATAAAACTTTTTCCCAAGACATAAGGGATAAAGAAGAGCAGAAAGAGCTGTTAACATTATAAAGTTTACTCTCATTGAAATATAGCAGTTGCTGTGAGAAACTGCAAAAACAGCATCAGAGGCCCAGTCAGTCCTCAAGTCTGCCCATGTGAACCTCAGCCTATTGGCCCATCCCCCTGCACCCATGGAGCCTCTAGCCAGGAGCAACATAATCAAAGAAGGCCATGAAGCTACCTTATGCCCAAGCAAATTCATGACTGACGTACAAGTGTTCCCAGCTTTCTCATGGAAATAACTCAAGGCATGTGTATCCTACACTATTACAGTTAGGAGTTTGAAATCCTTTCCATCTCTGCCCAGAGCCACAGCTTCCTATCAGGAGCCACGGCTCCTTGTGGAGGCACTGACCCAAACTATCACAATTCTTGTTTTATACAAGCAAGATGCCCATGGTTACTGCTACCAGGCTTTTAGTTCTTGGGTTTTGCAGAGAAAGGGAACACGGTAAAGAGCCCCATATCTCCGTGATGTACCACTTGGAAAATCTCCTTTCCACTCTGAGACAGAAATGGATCTGTAATTAATGGATCTGTAATTACTTCCATTAATAAATTATTACTAAGACATATGCTTACTGAGATATTCAGCTAGAAACAGCTTCATTGCATGATGGGAAAGGTTGTAAATTACATCATAAATTCAAGAGCAGCTGCAAGGCCAAAGATTTTAGATGTCATTTCCAAAACAATTAGGCAAAAATGTTTTCATTTTAGAAACCCATCACACATATATGGGAACACCCTCTCTCCAAGTATAAAATCTGAAGTGGCTTCTGAAAGACCGACTCCAAACTTGTTTTTAAATATCAAAGAAATTTAAGACATAAGAATCTTACCTTATTCATGATCAGTTTATATTTTATTCAAATAAAGACTTGTGCACAGCCAGGTAAAAAGTGAGTGCAGTTATGTGCACATGCAGTATATCTATAAGGGCACCCTGTTTCAACAATCAAAGCTTTGCAGAGAGTCTCTATAGAAGGACAGGCTCCAAAACCCTGGGCCTGGGGCAGTTGGCAGGCTACAGAGCCTCAATATTCATTAGCACCTTCCTTGGAGCAAGCATCAGTGCACAGAACAAAAAGCAGAAGACCTGTTCCTCTTGGCTGCTCATTCAGAGAATGTCCAAAGAGTACAAATCACTTATAAAGCAGCGTGCTGTAACCAAGTTGTGCAATAGCCTAAAAAATCCCTCTGATCAGCAGAGGGTGCAGTTTTTGCACTAGCAAAGGCAATGATTCTCCAAGTGGGCTGACAATTACACTTAAACCATGATAGCTTAAAATGTCAATACACACACTTCCCTGCGGACCAAATTAATTGGTACTGAAGTACAAAGACAGGGCCTGGGTAGTACTTTTAAAACACTGTCAGGTGATTGTAAGAGCAGCCAGGGTTTAAAATACACACACACACACACACACACACACACACACACGCACATGCATATGTGCACGTGCACGTGTGCAAAGGCTAATCACCTTAGGACAAGAATGTATCTTGCAGTCATCTTTTCCCTTTACTCCATGTTTCTCCTGAACCTTACAAATTCTGCTTAATCAAAATGTCACTTTGCCCCGCTGCACTATCACTGTGCACTTCCCATACCACAGTGAGGACAAAAGCACTTTGCACCCCAAGATAAAACAAAAATTGTAGAGTCATTTCCTTGATTGTGAGCTAAAATAACCTTGAACATTTCCCAAGAATCTCGGCTCTCTAGCAGAAGCAATATCGGCCATGGTTTTCGCTGTACTGCGTGTGGCATCTGTTGTGACCTTTATGAACGTGAGGATCGGGTGAGGCACTTGCTGTGTTTCTGTCATGTACAGATGAATGCAAACTCAGAAATCGTAGCACTTCCTGATATTTTTCTTTGAATACTGTGGTATTTTTACTTGGCAAGATCGGCCTGCTCTTGTTTTCCTTGAAGGTAAAGTTTTCCTTTTTGAAATGCTTCTGTGTCTGAGTCATCTTCCAACAAGGTAAAGGCACCTTGCTGTCCTGCTGGACATGATCAGGGTAAGAGCTGAGTGAGAGCTGAAAACCTGCTCAGTTACCCTGGGATGGTGAGACCTGTACCCCAAAAGCCAGCTCAATCACAACGTGCACCCAGTGGCTATTGGGAGGAAATCCCAACACTGGGGTCACGTCCTTTGCTGCAGGCTCATTATGCAACCTTTAACCAAATTAACGTTATCTACACTAGGCTAATTATTTTTACCAAATTACTACATAAGTTAAAGATGACACCAGAGACATCTGGAAATATACATGTACAAACACAAGAGACCAGGCGATCTCAGCTACATGACTGGAGCTCCACAGAAATGATTACAAAAAGCTTTACTGGCTCTTCAGCTAATGGAGTACTGGCTAGCATATCTTCCATGAAAGAGTACACCATGAGTACTGTGAAAGGCAACAGCCCCTGGCCTGATTTGCTCCCAGGGCACTGATTGTTGAACATGGTAAATGCTCAGTAGACACACGTTAAACAACTAACACGCATGACTAGGAAACTTTGGTCCAGAGTTCAGGAACATAATAGCACCTCTGCCAAAAGGAAATTCACTTAGAGCTGGTTCAAGAATAACTGCTACCCTGATAGGACAGCTTACTTTTCTTAAAAAAGTCGAACAGTTCACTAAGAAGTCTAATAGATTCTGTAAAAAGTTCATAAATTTCAGGGAGTTTCTTCACCTATACCAGTTGCAAAAGGCAACCTATGCTGTCAGTCCAGTGCCTGCCAATCCAATTCCGCAGCATTACCAGTAGTCACTAAGTGTAGGACTATTCTTGTGTAGACACAACAGTGGAAGTTCCCTTTGGATTTTAACCCCTCTTCCCACCCCAATCAGCTGGGGCAGGAGTACAGAAGTGGTCAAACCAGAAAGGAGCAACAGCATCCAATGAAGTTAAGCCCACCTGTATACTAACACACAACTCTTCATGCTAGGCCCAACAGTGTGATGAAATCTAGTTGGTCATCCAGATTCTTTCTGAAATTCCTTCTAGGAGGGTTAAGAGGGCAAAATAGTAACAAAGGAGACAGAGATACCAAGAGAGAAAGACAGCACCCTGGCTCAAGTTTGAAAATCTGCTAATTCTAGGCTATAAAAGGTCTCTCAGAAGTGGCAATTACTCAATGAAATCAGGTTCTTAAGTGTTATTTCACTGTGCTCCAGTACCTGACAAGGTGATTCACAGGGAACCTGCCAATAATAATTAGAGAAAACTCAAATTTCATCCAATGTGAGAAACACTGTGGGATACTTCAGCCACAGGCTCTATTAAAATGTTTCTAGTAATCTATGTTAAAGAATGCCTTATGGTGTCACTCATTTCCACCACCTCAAATTTGTTTCATTCCATTATTCTGCATCTTCTCTTCATTCTCTTCCTCATAGCCTAGGACTACAAGGAAAACATTTCTGGGTCTTCCTCTTTGATAATAATCACTACATTTCAAGAGCATTGCAAATGACAGTCCGATACATCGTGCTATAATTGTCAAAGCAATACAGTCCTGATCCCAGAGATGACACTGGAGAAAGTCATTAATCTGTATCCATAGTGCCATAGGAAATACCAAAGACAGACATCATGACAATCAGGAATACTACTTACTCTCTGGCAAAAAGGAATGAGATAAAGACCAGTTGCGGCAGCCAACAGTGACACCCCTGGGAAGAAGGACAATAAACTCAACTGTACAAAGCAGTATTCATGAAGAGCCATGCATCAAGTTAACATCATAAAACCTTCCGCAATTATAAAATAAGCCCGAATTAAAACAAAGTTATCTTGAGAAGATGGGATCTGGAGATTCGACAAGTGGTTATTTTATCTAAATCTTCTATGATTGTTGTGAACTATAAATATGAATTACTGTGACATGAAAATAGTGTTTGTGATACTAATAATCAAACTGTCAGTTATAACAGAAAGCAAAGTGTCACAGGAAAGGACAATAGGCAAAAATTATTTACTTAAATATTTCACACATATAGCCTCTTAAGGGAAGTTTAGATCTGAGTTATCAATGTAAAAAGAGGAAAGGAATATAATTGCTGTGGTATTTTGTGGTAAAACTTTAAATAAATTAGTTTGGGAAATTTTGAGGGTTATACAGATATATATTGTTGGGCTGGAGAAGTAGCTCAGTTGTGGACTGCTTGAGTAGCAAGAAAATTAGGGTTCAATCCCTTATATAGTAAAAAAAATTAATTGTATTATTTCAATTAACTTTGGAAGCAAGAGACTAATTATTTATAGGCAATAAATTTTTCTCATTGCTTTGAAAAGATCATACCATGTTAATCCATGTACCTAAATTTTCTTTAAACATGTCAATGCATTCAGTAAATGTATGTTAAAGACATAGATGGCTCTACCATCTATGTCCAGGAGGACAGAGGGCTCTCTGCAGTCATCACGGGAATGGGATCGCAGAGATAAAAGGTAGCCAATATCAGTCCCTCAGGAAGTCCCACCATTCTGGGCCCTTTCAGGTTTAACCCAGAGGCCATGCAGCCCACGCAGGTTCCAGGTGCTACTTCTGATCACTGTGCCCCCAGCAGATGTGCCTTCCAACTAAAGATACTTTTTTAAGCCAATTTCCAGGTACATAGACATGCTTAAACATTTTACAACTTGAACACTGTATAACATTAGAACCATGACATGTTGCCTCTGGCCCTCCAAAGACTCATGCACATCCATTTATGGAAAAGACATTTTAGTCTATCTCTAAGAGTTGCCAAAATCCTACCAGTTTCAGCAACAGTTCCAAGTCCCAAGTTTCCAACACCTAAGCCAAACTGTTAGCCGTGAGCCCCTCTACAAATGAAAAGTTAAACACTTCCAACATGCAAAGGTACAAGATAAGCATTACCATTCGAAAAGGTATACACAGCAGGATACAAAGAGTTGGGACCAAAACAAGCCCAAAGTACAGAAGAGCAAATGTAAAGCCCTGTAGTTCCCTGTGGACCATCCAAAGCACCTTGTAATGAGTTGTGAGCACCAAAAGCCTTATGTGACTTCATCCCTATGGCACTCCTGCTGATAGCTCCTATAGCTTTTCTCTCAGGCCTGCTTTCCTCCCTTTTTGCAGCTTTTCTTAGACCATCCACATTCCTGGCTTTTTCAGACTTCTGAGGTCTCCACTGAATAGGCTTCTCATTCACAGCTTCACACATTGCCCTCTCAAGGGGACACTGCCTGGCCTCCCAGGCCTTCTGAAATCTGAGTGGAAGCCTCCTGAACCTCAGAACACTTGCATTCTGCATGCGCCTACAACCAAAGCCACGTGGATGATGCCAAGGGCTGCAGCCAGCTGGAGCAGTAACCAGGGTTTCTTCTCCCTTGGCTGGAGGAGTTGAGTGCCTGGATTGCTGAGCACTCTGACCCTGATTCCAAGAAACAAATTTTCTACGCTGGCGCCATTCTGGAATCTGTGTGCCCGCCACCTCTATTCCGGAACATGGGGCTCTGCAGCTTTCTCCTCACAGCAAAGTCCCTCACCCTTGCGATTCTGAGGCTGCAAAGGGCAAGAACCTGCCACCTCTGGTGATGTCCTCAGGACATCGTTTCTACTCTCCTGTTCCTGCTCAGCAGTGGAGGTCTTCTCAGCTCTGTCCTCACAGCCCACAGCTTTCCTGGCGCTTCCTCTCTGGCCAAACTCACAACATTTTAAATCACTGTTTTGGGCTCTCTGCTCTTCATTCAGAACATAAATCTGGCTAAAAGCTCCAAGATACACCATTTAATGGTTCAATAATTTATGCAGCGAAATTGTCACCAGTGATTACTACAGGAATGTCCCATAATAAAAAAAACTTTTTAAATAAGTATAGCTAATGTTATGATGCTCTCTGCATGGGAATATGTCTGCAAAACCAGAGAATGGGTATTGAAGTGGGAAGTATATACCATCCACTCATTCATAGGTAGGTAGGTAAGTAGGTAGGTAGACAGACAGGCAGACTGACAGAGAAGCAGACAAGCAGACAGACAGGTAGGGCCTCACTGTATAGCTTAGGTTGACCTTGAATTCACTATGAGGTCCATGCAGGCCCTGAACTTGTGGTGCTGCTCTGTCTCAAGTTCCCGAGTTCTGGGGTTACAGGCATTCACCACTTGCTCAATGTTCTTGAACACCAACTGGTAGTCAGAAAAATAGCAGATTAAACAATCAACTGCAATGAGTATTTTAAACAGTCCTTCATTAAGATATGAGAAATGTTTATAAGTGTGATACAGTTGACCATAGAATGATCATTTAAAAAAGTATTTATTTATTTGGTACAAGATCTTGTGATGCAGCTCATATTTGTAGTGATCCTCTTTTCTCAGCCTTCCCAGCACTGGGGTTACAGGTGTGTGACACCGTGCTAAGTTTCAGGGGATCATAGGGCATGAGGAACCAGGGATTGAACCAGGGTCCTTGCACTTTCCAGGCAGGCTCTACGATTGCCAAGGTATCTCCCCTGCCCAAGGCTATTTCTGAGGCAAATTTTTTTGGGGTTTTGTCTTTCTGAGTATTGCCTTGACCTCACTTTATAGCCTAGGATTGCCTTAAACTGGCAGAGATCCTTTGACATCATGCTCCCAAGTGCTAGGATTATATAGGTATGCACCACCATGCCCAGACATTGAGGCAAACATTTTAAGTTAATGACCTAGCATTCTGACTGATAGTGTTACACTAGGAGAACTAGATTTCTTACCATTTTAAATACATAGTAATAACAGATTTGTACAAATACAGCTGAAAGAAAGTTTGGCACTACTTTGCTTTTGACAATCTTTCTCTTTCTCTCTCTTTCTCTCTCTTTCTTTCTCTGTCTTTGTAAAGAGAGATTTCTTTTTCCAGAAAATCCCAAAATTAATTCAAGATCATGAAAAGATTCAACGTATTATTTGGTTTTGAAATGCTCCCCAAGGCATCAAGGATTTAAAACACTCCATCAAAACAAGATCACAGTTTAGTGTACGTGTGTGTGTGTGTGTGTGTGTGTGTGTGTGTGTCTGTGTCTGTGTCTGTGTGGTACTAATACTTCTAAGGCAGGTGACAATTATACAATTCCCGAATAACCTTAGCTCCTTTTTTGGTACATGTTTCACTACGCAGTTTAGACTCATAATGATCCTCCTGTCTCAGCCTCCCCAGCTCTGGGATCATAGGCACCCACCACCATGCATATTTCTGGGGTCAGAACAGCATGTGTTACTTGAGAACTTGTGATTTCCAGGCAGGTGTTTATGCTTCTATGCTATCTTCCTAGCCCAACCTTAGCTCTTTCAAGACTCAGTTTTCTTAGTGATCACAAACCTAATAAAGATAAGATTAAGCATAGGAAATTATCTTGGCAAAACACATTGATTCCTATGTCATGTGAGATAATCGTTCACAGTTTCCCATAAAGCATTGGCCAGTACTCCAGTTTAGTGGAGATGTTTTACAACGTAATTTGGTTAATATCATAAACACCTAGAAAAATATCACTTCTAGTACCTGCTGGATCATTTGGATACTTACAAATGGATAATATCTACTTGGTTCCTTCCATGCCTGTCTTACTTTTCTGCTGAAACAAAATACCCAACATCCACTGTTAAAGGACAAAAGGTTTGTTTGTCTGACAGTGCGTATTTGGTTTCAGTCCATCGCTGTCTGGTTCCAAGCAGGAAGGCTTAGCAGAAGGGTGTAACAGAGAATAGTTCATGTTGCAAGGGAGCAAGTAGACAAGCCTCTTTCTGTCTCTTATGCTGTATCAACACTACCCATCTGTGTTAGTTGACAAATTTTGTCAACTTGGCTGAATCAGCACCAACAGTTCTCAGCATGGGAGCCTAGCCCTTCGGGTAGGCAGGGCCTGGGAAATGAGAAAGGCTTCCTGCCACCCTGCTGCACTCCCGGTACCAAATTCTGTCTTAGTTACTTTGGACTCATTGCAAGGACAAACACTGAACACTCAAAATGAAGGAAGGAAAGGTTTATATAGCTCACTAGAAGGTTCAGTCCATATTCCATTGGCTCCAAGGCAAATGACAGCAGGTCATGGCAGCAGAAAATAATGAAGATCAGAGGAGGAGGAGCTGCCGCAGTGTCCATCAGGTCTCTCTCTTCCTTCTATGCTGACCGTGAAAACTGGCGGCATCATAGCTCCTCCAAAGTGGTGTGGCTGTGTAGATCAAGCTCCTCCCAAGACTGGGATTTCTCCACAGAAGCCGGGCAGGACTGGCATTTCTCTAGATGCTCACATGGATTCATTAAGGAAGGTTCTCAAGGAAGAGGAACACAAGTGTTACTGGGGGCAGCTAACTGTTTCCAGGCATTCTGAATGACAGAGAGTAGGCCAGAGTATTCCAAGATTTTATATCATCTTTTCCTTTAATGGGTGCCATGGTTTCTGACTGTGTGACCAGCCTAACTTTAGATACTGACTAATCTTTGGATGGTTTGATTTTGATCAGTTTGGTTCACAGAGACACCTGTTAAGGAGTGTACTTCAGTTTCTTGGAAGCATTGATAACAAGATATAAGTAATGTAGTATCTCATGAGAGGCAGTCTAAAATCTCTTTTGTGTAATATTTCTCACCATCAATGTTTCTATGGAAACATCCTTTGTCATCAAGTGGTCAACAAAATAATGAGGCATCAACGATCATTGGTCTCTTGTTACTATCAACTGTGAATTCTATAAACTGAGCAAACCAGTCAGTTATGTTAGTGACAGAAAGTGCTGTCTGTGCTCAAGTCTTCAGTCAGCTTCCTAAAATTCACAGGTTAGGGGCCAGGGATGCAGCTCAGTAACTAAGTGCCTGCCTGGGAAGCACAAGGTCCTGCGGTTGATTCCTGGTACTGCAAAACAACAACAACAATAATAATAATAATTCGTTGATAGCCATTGCAGTACACTGAGCTCCATAGGGACAAGTGAAAGCCAGATGGGCACTGGGCGACTCTGTACCTCACTGAGGAAAACAAATAAACATGGGCAAAGGAGATCCTAAGAAGCTGAGAAGCAAGATGTCATCATATGCATTGTGCAAACCTGCCAAGAGGAGCACAGGAAGAAGCACCAGATGCTTCTGTTAACTTCTCAGAGTTTTCTAAGAAGTGCTCAGACAGGTGGAAGACCATGTCTGCTAAAGAAAAAGGAAAACTGGAAAATATGGCAAAAGCCCACAAGGCTCATTATGAAAACTTATAATCCTCCTAAAGGAGAAACAAACAGAAGTTCAAGGACCCCAATGCGCCCAGGAGGCCTCCTTCAGCCTTCTTCTTGTTCTGTTCTCAGTATCGCCCAAAATTAAATGAGAACTCCTGGCCTCTCCATTGGTGATGTCACAGAGAAACTTGGAGAAATGTGGAATACTACTGTAACCAATGGCAAGCAGCCATATGAGAAGAAGGCTGCTAAGCTGAAGGAAAAGCATGAAAAGGACATCACTGCCTACCGGGCTAAAGAAAAACCTAATGCAGCAAACAAAGGACTCATCAAGGCTAAAAAAGGAAGAAAAACAAGGAAGAGGAGGATGAGAAAAATGAAGAGGAAGAGGAAGAAGAAGATGAAGATGATGAAGAGGAAGATGAAGACGATGAGGAAGAGGATGATTGATACAGGGAGAAAAAACAGGTCTTGGGTGGATGACCTTGAAGTGCAATAGGCAACCCAAAAATGACATAGGGAAAACTGATCTCCTGTCCTGATCTGGACAAGTTCTGGTTCTCTAAAACAGAAGAATGAATTTTAGGAACAAATGGAGGTTATGAGCAGAATATATTTATTGAAGGAAAGAAAGCTCCTGTCCATGAGAGAGACAGGAGGGAGGCCTGAGTGAGCAGTCCCTGGGAAGCTGTCTCTTCCAGGGACCTTTAATGCAAAATCATGCAGGGCTAAGGTGGAGAATATGGCAACTCATTTAGGTGAATATGAGGTAGGACAAAACTATGGTCAACCAATGGGATTACAAGCGCCATTGCTCAGGTAAAGTTGATTAGGCCCAGGACCAAATGGGCTAAGAAGTCATGTAGCAAGCAGGCATGAATGTAAAACAGGACCTTATCTGGTGTCCTTCAGACGATTCATCCTGAGTAATGATTAATCCTGGACGCCAGTCTTCTTTTTTAATTTAATTTTATTGAGAAACAAATACCACTGAGATAGTTTCAAAGCTGATTAATAGGACCGTTTCAATAATTAATACATTGTACATTGTTATCTTCTTAGTGGTTATCCATAATAGAAGAAGCAGAAAGGATATCCTGTCCAAACATTATTAGTACAAATCTTCTCATTGAGTTAAGCAAAAGAAGCTGTGTATCTATCCTAAGTATTCTGTATATACAAATACAAAATGGTCCTTCCATTGTAGCCCCTTTTTTGTTTAGTTCTATCAGAGATTGGTATTCCATTGGCATCTAAACACTACAGGTGCATGAATTCAGCAAAACAGTCCAACACAGTTCAGCAGTCCACAATAGTAGTGGGTTATCCACAGAAGTTGTTGATTTGAGCCCTTCACAGCTTAGTATATTAATATGGCTTTACTTTATATACCTTTATAAAAGTATAAAAAGTTTTTATACTTTTCTGCTGGATGGTTAAGACCAAGATAATAAGAAATGAAACTTTTGTATCTAATAAGGTCAGTCAAGTACCCTCAGGGTTTATCCTGTAACTCTGTACCACACTTTGTAGATCCTTTGTCAGTGTCAGCCATGTGGATGTGTCATGGATATTTCTTGACCAATTTGTTCTCTGTGGAAACCTGAGAGAATGTTTTCTCTCCATGTGATCCTCCTTAGACACACTATATATCATCAATTGCATTCCTCTGTGGCTCCATAATCTCCTTGATCAGAAAATTTGGGGCACAACTGAGTTCCATGATGTTATAGTACAGGCTCTCCTATATCCTGAGTCTTCACTGACCTTGAAAGGCTAGGGCCAAAATGTTGGCTGACCTTGCAGTCCTTCATTTTCTCCAATATTTGATCAGTAAACTTAGGTTGTTAACCCTCCAGAGGAGAAGCTTATTATTACCCTGCAATGTATACAGTTTGCTTTACCCTCATTATTTGTCTAAATATCAGACATCATAAGCATAACGTGGAACAGATATTTTCTATCAAGTATTGAGATATTAAACTTTAAGTCCTTACAGAATATGTAGAAAAAAATTTTAAAAAATAGGAATGAGCACTTACATGTATTTACACAAAAATTTAGAAATCTAACCATAAACAGCATTGTAACAGGACTGTCCTGTGACATTTTTTTTTCTTATGTCTTATTTTTCATTTATTATCCTTTATTTTTAAAAAAAAATTTATTTGAAAGCCAGTATAGTAATACTTGGTATGTCATGACAAGAAGTATGTATTTAGAAGACCAGAATGACAGGCATTCCAAGCAGGACCCTTCTATTACACATTGCTATCTTCAGTGAAGTTGCTTGGTTCACAGGTATTGGCATACATAGTTAGTCAGCGTGAGAATACTACCAATAAACTGCTAGTTTCAAAAACCTGCAGATGTTTCTCAGGATCATTGCCTTACCCATGTAGTGCATATAAATGTATGGTTTTGCCCCTGTCATGTTTCCCAGATTTTCTCCTTGCCCTGTCCTCATTGTCCAATCCTCAAGTTCTCACTTTCTTTTTAATTGTGTTATACCTTTCTATTTGTAATTCTTCTTTTGAGTACTTATACTAGGGAGACTATATGATGTTTTCACATGTGGGTCTTGTTTATTTCGCTTATAAGTATATCTTCAAATGGCTCTGGATGCCAGTCTTCAGGGAGGGTAGCATTTGTTTGGTCTTTAGGTTCACAGCAGGAGCATCGTCCCTCCCACAGTTGTAGGGTGTCTGGTCTTTGTTATCTCCTTCAAGGGCCTGACCATGCCTGACAGCCTATAATATTTCTATCTAACTCAGGATTCCTGCAACATTCCCTCCTCTGAAGAAGTAACCAGAACTGCCATAAGGGAACCATGGGCGATGACCACTCTAACTTCTTCAGGCTGAAATGGGTCATAGTTGTGGATATATTCTTTAGAGATTCCTTCTAAAGGTCCTTAGTAGATGACAGGCACTTTTCTCTTGGGTGGATGTATAGCTTTGAGTCTGGAAGAGACAAAGCCAAAGAAACTATTAAACATGCATATGCCAAATAATAAGACCAGCAGGATAATCATGAATATAGTAAAAAATGATTTTTTACCAAGGAGACAGTAATGACTTCCCATACAAATGATAGTGTCAGGGGACCTTAGCATATAAAAACACTAGTTAGAAATTTTTGTAGGTCAATTGGCAGAGATCTCTTAAATGTGGGGTTTAATCCTTTTCGTCTTTCATGGCCATTGGGTATTTTCTCAAATAAACTGGCCTATTATTGTGTCTCATCAATTGTTATTACTTGCGGTACATGAATTTTCAGACATAGGGAAAACATTGAGTACTCTCCAGTTTGTAAGTAGGGCCACTGGCTGTGTAACTACCAACAAATATGCAAGAGTTTCTATCAAACGTCTAACAGGCTTTTTCCTTATATTGGCAGTTAATATGGGTTCCCTCAGGCTGAGGGAGAAGACCCATGACTACCTCAGTCTGAAACTTTTTCTGGCTCTCTCATAAACACTTTTGTTTTTCTCTAGCAGCTTTGGACATTTTTGCTTGAAATGTTCCTTCTCTGTCCGGATCCAGGGAAGCATAGTGTTTTCCCAGTTTCCTGACTGGTCTTTATTTCTGTAGGCTGCTAGCATCACTATTCTCATTTTTTATGATTCCATTCAATATTCTTTTTACTATTAAACACCTCAACTCAGACAAATTTATTCCTGCAAATCCTTGTAACTTCTGCAGCTTGTGTCAGACACCAGGGGTATACTAAGCAAGATATAACTTTTTGGTTTTAGATTTTACCTGCATGAATACATAGGTTTTGGTATCTTCTAGGATAGAACAAAATTTTAGGATATTAGAGCTTTAGTGTTACTTTTGAGAAATATAATCTGAGAAGTCACACTTATATTTACTATCAGCATGAAATACTTACATTACATCAAAAATCAACCAGATTAACTTATAAACTTATCATGAAATATAAAGCATTCAGTCAGATTAAACCAATGAAATAGCTTTTAAGTCCTTGTACGTGAACAATAATATATATTACATTTGTAAAAATTAGTCAGCATAATTAGGATTAGTAAGCAACCTGAATATATTGTAATATCTCAGTTGCAGGCACAGCAAGATGTCTTATAAAGTTGTTTCTGTTGAGGTACAATGACTGGAATAAAAATCAGGGCTGGATAAAGACAAAGAGACCTGTGCTAATGTCCAGCAATGGGCTGGATTTTTTTCCTTCAGTCGTGATTACTCAGGGCTCCTCTATGGAGACGGCAGGTAGAGGTAACAGTCTGGCCAGAGGGAAGAGGCAGGGCCAAGGCCCTTTAGTCCTACTGGACCATCTGGGAAGCTGAGTCTGAGCTCTGGGGCCTCTGCCTCAGAGTGCAGTCTCACTTCTAGAGCTGCCTTGGCAGCCTCTTGAGGCCCTCTTAAGGCAGTCCCTCTTATGCTATCCTGATTTCTGACAGCAGTAGCAGATGAACCTTGTCACCAGATGAATCTCATCATTGTTGAGCTCTTCTTGGAGCCCAGAGAATCAGACTTAGGGTCTGTTTTAAGGCCACAATAATGGCAGCCATTTTTTTTGTCTCTCTGTTTTCTCTCCCTGTTCTTCTCCCAGTTCCAGTTATAAGACACTAAAGCAGTTTTTAGCAAAGTACCAATTAAGTTGTTTGGAGCAAAACCTATCTTTTGTATCTCTTTTCTAATATCTGGAGCTGACTTAGTAATGAACTTATCTGTAAGAGTAATATATCCCTCTATCTAACTAGCATCTCATGAAGTATATCTTTCTGATATCTCTATTAAACATTACAAGAAATCAGATGGGTGTTTATTTTTTTACAGTAAATAGCTAAAATTTAAAATAACTAGAAGGCTTGGTACTAGTTCTTAGACCTTCAAGAATACACACTTCAGAGAAAATGTCTTTTTCAGTTTTAATGTCTGGCTATTAGGCCACCAGGGATCTGAGTATTTGGGTTGTCTGGCTTTTGACTCTTTAAATGTACATTTCTCTCTAAATGCAATAATAGCTTGTAATGCTGCCTGTATTTCCACAGAAGTCAAAGCTTGGTTGAAGATTAACATTATATCCTCCAATCTAGTTTGTAAATCTGAATAAATTCTCTAAAAGACATCAATGTACTTATCAGGGTCCTCTAAGGTGCCTGAACTCTGAAAGTTTCAAATGGTCCATTTACTTTTTTTTTTTTTTTTTTTTTTTTTTTTTTTTTTGAGACAGGGTCTCACTATGCAGTTCAGGCTGGCCTTAAGCTCACTTTGTAGCTCAGGCTGGTCTCGAACTCACGACAATCCTCCTGCCTCAGCCTCCCGAGTGCTGGGATTACAGGCATGCGCCACCACGCCCGGCCCCCCATTTACTTTTTTTTAATAGGTATTGTCCTTAAAAAGCTTGCATAAACTTGGCTAAGAATGGTTGTAGCCTTGTAGAGGCCTTGATTACAGCTGTTTTACAAGCCCGCCCTTCAGAAAATCAAATATAGGAAGCCTTACTTTCAGTAATGGTGTGCAAAGGCTGAACTGCCTGGTTCTCCTGTCACTCATGTCTACATTTCAAAACTAGATAACAATTACCTTAACACAAGCCAAAGCTGAACATAAGACATTTTTACCATTTTTGTTTGTACATCATCTTTCTAGTTATATAATAGCATCATAATTGATACCTTCCTCTGCATTCATCCCATTTGGATAAACAGCTCTTTTTCAGCATGTAAGGATCAAATGTCTTTTGGTGCCCAATAAAGCACTCTCCAGGAGTAAGAGACTTTGGCTGTGAGATAGCCTGGAATTCAATAAAAATTACCTTTTGGGGCATCCCAACCTTTTTTCTAATTGATTCCTCCACCCAGGCATCCCTGAGTAGCCCTCTCCAGAGAAGGTAGATGCTCCTATTGGAACAAAAGGTGACAAGGTCCCACCAGCCTATCCACCCTTGGACTGGTGTGCTATTCCTATCTCCTGAAACATCTCACAAACCCTTTACTTACTCTTATTGACTATTTGTAAGTTAAAAGATACAATTAGTCCAGTGATAGGAATATGTACAGAAGGAAGCATAGCTATGGAATAAAAGGTCAATTGGAGGTGAGCAATTCTCAGGCTATAAAGATCACTTCTAGAGATAGATAGAACAATTGACTGGAGGGATTTGACCCTGTGCACTGAGCCAAGTCTCCAAGTTTTCCATCTGATCACCTAGGTAAACATTTACAGCAACTAGACAAGATTTAACTTTGGAACTCAGAGGCGAAACTTATATTTATCATCTAGCAATCACAATTTACATGTTGGTAAACTCAATACAGCTGGCAAAAATCTTGCTCTCAGCTAACACATAAGGCACAGATGTAAATCATTTTCCCCTAAAAGCCACTGTGGAATGTCAACTACTGCAAGCTGCCTCAGCCTAATTTCTGAAAGAGTGACTCATTAAATTGTTCTACTGAAAATCTCAAGTAGAATTCCTAGTTTATTAACAAAAAGAGAGAAAAAGTACAATAGGTAAGTGGAGATCTTTCAGTGGTCAGGAGTCAATTTCCACCAAGAAACCTTCGGGTATGGCCATAACCCCTCAGCTATTCAGTTTCTTTTGGCTCACACAACCAGAGATGTCTCCACAAAGGAATCCAACAGTTTCTCTGGTCAACATTCCATCAGCCATAGGCTTCAATGGGGATTCACCAAAGAACAGTTGGGGAATCCTGTCCTCTGCTTTAAAGAGTGGCAGCTGCTCTAAGCGTATTGACTAGCTGACAGAGTAACTGCTGTTTGTCCAAGTTCTATAAGGGATAGTTAAAAGGCTGAACAAAATTACCTAGCACTTTATAGTAAAGGCTTTAAAGTCTACAACTTATCTCTTTTGGACCTAAATGTTTAGATCTAGAAGAAAAGTTTGGAAATCCTCCCTCACACAAAAAGTGTTTTGGTCCCATCAGTGTGCTGCTTTTGGAGATAGCTCCTTCTGGTATCACCTAGAAGTCGGTTCTCTCCACTGTGTCTCAGTTTAGCCTCCTTAAAGAGACCTGCCAAGAACACTAAGCTGGGAAATGGCTTTTATTGTGTTCTCCTAGATGGGCATAGTTCTCTTTGTCTCATCTGACCCAGAGATGGGGTATGTGTCCTTTTTCTAAAATGACTTTCCTGTCTTTGGCATTAACAAATGCTCATTTTTTAAGGGCTTCACTTAGCCGGAACAGTCTGTAGAGTTTTTCTAATTTCATATGCCTCTAAGAAGGAAAGTACAAAGAGGTAGGAAAATAAAGAAAGGAAACTGAAGGAGAGCAGGCCTGACATTTCTCCTAGAAAGTAGAGGGGGATCAGAACTAGTCTATCCACATGAAACTTTTCCTCCAAGTCTTTAAGAATGATTGCTGACCTAATGCCATTTAACTGGCAAAAGGATTCCCATGTTTTATATATAGGCATGTATATTACCTAAATTTGAGCTGGCTAAAAGTCCCATTTTACAGAAGTTTACATAAAATCCACTAGGGGGCTTATTAACATTACTCTCTCTAGCGCTATTGTCTAAAGTCAAACAAAGAATACCAGTAAATTTAGTATCTAGTTCAAATGTAACACATACAAGTAAAAAGCAGTCAGAAAATGTCCATTAAAGAAATATCATAACCTTATAACAATTCCATGTTTTAAATTATATTTGCAAACATTTTGACCAACATTTTCATAAAACCACGTAAGAGACAAAGCATAAGCAATTGTAAGCAATTTTTAACAGAATTATATAAGGCAAAACTGTATGAGACAAAGTATGAACAATTAATTATGAGCAATGGGCAAAGACAACAATATTTGAAGTATAAAAATTTGTTATGTAGCTTCCTTGATCCCGCCCATGCCTGCCCAGCCAGAGAGACCGCCCCAAGCCATCCTAGTGACTGGGAATTTGCACAACTCACCAGGCTTCCCAGATCAGTGAGTGTGTAGTGAGTCTTCTTAGCATGCACACTACCCAGATCCCTGCCCCCAAGCCCTCCAAGCCAGTGACCGTC
>PVKA01034898.1:0-23088 GCA_004027165.1 Ctenomys sociabilis | reverse complement strand
AAAAAAAAAAAAAAAAAAAAAAAAAAAAAGATCACCTTCATTGTTCAAATTGGATGCTTGAAGGAGTGAAAGGTACTAGGATTAATAATTATATGGGGCAACAGATATGAACTGATACTGTCTCCAAATATGTGGTCATCATAGTAGTTGGAATAAAGAAATCCTGGGTTCTAGGCCTAGACCCAAACTCCCAGATGCCTCACTGTGATAATTTAGTCAATTTATCTTTTTTATGGGGGTGGACAGGGTCTCACTATGTAGTTCAGCCTATCCTTGAACTCACTGTGTAGCCCAGGCTGGCTTTGAATTCAACAGAAATCCTCCTGCCTCAGCCTCCAGAGTGCTGGGATTGTGGGTGGCCCCACCGCCTAGTTTCAATTCATGCTTTTCCCCGGGTGTGATGGTTAATTGTAAGTGTCAATGTGGCTGGACTATGGTGCCCTGATATCTCTGATCCAATATTCCAGAGTATTTGCACAAGTGCAGTGGGGTTTTTTGTTTGTTTGTTTCTTGTTGTAGGTGACATTAACAACTCGGTGGATAAAGATCACTCACATTACTCAAAGTCCATTGAGTTGGAGGTTTGCATTACAATGTAGACCTAAAGTGACCCCTCAAAGTTTTGTCTGTGTAGAGGTGAGGCTCTCAGAAGGTGGCTGAGTCATGGGGCATTATTCTCATACATGGACTAGTTCAGGGCCCGATGTGCTGATAGGAGGTGGGACCCAGTGGCAGGAGTGGGTGGTTCTGGCAGCTTTGTTTGGGGAATCTCTCTCCTTCTGCCATGGCTCGAGCACCTGCCCTTTTTCCTAGTTATTTCTCCTTTGGAGCCAACTGGCCATGGATTGAGTCATATGAAACTGTGAATCTAAATAAACCTCCTATTGTCTAGGTTGTGGAGAATAGATCTTTTCTACTATTAGCGACGGGAAAGCTAAATAATACACCCAGAATAGAACAAAAAGACTAACCAAGAGGAAATTCTTGGTAAGGCATCTGGGAGTTTGAGTCTAGGCCTAGAACCCAGAATTTCTTTATTCCTTTGGACTTGAATTGCAATGTTTTCTCTTCCCAGGGCCATGGAGGGTGTTTCCATTCACTTATGTCCTTCTAAATATGTCTTGTGAGATGTGGTGGTGCACACCTGTATCCCAGCACTTGGGAGGCTAGGACAGGAGAATCCCTTCAGAGTTTGAGACCAGCCTGGGCTACAAAATGAGCTCAAGGCCAGCCTGAACAGCATAGCAAGACTCTGTCTCCAAAAGACAATAAGTAAAATAAAATATAACATAGTTTTGCTTTTTTCTTTTCTTATAAGTTTTGAGGATTGAACCCAGGATCTTGTACATGCCAGCCAAGGGCTACACCACCAAGATACATTCCTAACACTCTTGTTTGTTTTTAATACAAAGTTTCACTAAAATACAAGATTTGTCTTGAATTTGTAACTGTTGCATGTGGAATTCTTTTTGCAATTTTTTCTAGATTGTACGCTTTCAGTGAGATTAGACATGCACACTGGATTTTGTGTGTTGATTTTGTATCCTGCTGTTTTGCTGATTGTGTGTGTGTGTGTGTGATCTTTAGGGTTTGCTGCACATATCTTCTGAGAACAGAGGTAATTCTACTACTTCCTAATCTAGCACTTCAAGAATTACATCATCTGGAGATGTTGTGGAAGTGGGCATTCTCTCCTGGTTCCTGATTGTAAAGGACAGGCTTCCAGTCTTTCTCCATTGTGTGGAATGCTCTGTTTTCAATAGTAAAAAATTTGGAAGTGAACTAAATATCCCACAGAATTATGAGATACTGACAAAGCAGTGTGCCATCATTATGACAAGAAGTCTGCTCCTTGTGCACCGTTAAATGCTGTTTGTGTACTGGTAAGGAAGAATCTAAGATACATTATTAAGAAAAAACAGTGAAGGGTGGGCCAGATAGCTCAGTGGGCTAAAGTGCCTGCTTGGGTAATTGCAGGGACTGGGGTTTGATCCCTGGCACCACAAGCTATGCCAGCCCCACCCCTGGGGTGTGGGGCGAGACAGCCACTGAGACTGGGCATGGTGGTGCATGACTGTAATCCCAGCACTTGGGAGGCTGAAAACAGGAGGATCACTACAAGTCTGATCTGTGTAGTGAGACCCTGTAGACCTTGTACTAAATACATTTTTAAAAATGTCAAAATAATAAAGAGCAATACAGTGGAAAAAATACCCATGTTTGTGGAAGACAATTCATACCTGAGTGTTTCTAACTTAAGGATACTCAAGAAACTGAAGCTTTTGAAGAAACTGTGTGACAGGACAGCAAAGGACATCTCTTTACCCTCTGTGGCTTTTGTACTGTGTGCATCTATTATTTATTCAATGGTCATTTCAAATTTAAAATTTGAAAAACATAAAGGACTGTAACAAAATTTAACATTTCATGCTAGTCAAAAATACTCATTAGAGTAAGAAAAGACATCTGACAGGACAACTATGATTTCAAATTCTTAAAGAGATATTGATGGGTGGATGAGAGTCCCGGGATAAAAGTGACTGGGTGCATACAGCCCATAACTAGAAGCACACGGTATCTCTCTGAGATGAGATTAGCAGTTTTTATTTTCTTCTGAATGCTTTTTTCATACTGAATTTCTATAATGATCATGCATTTTTTTAACTAGAAAAGTATCTTCAAAGAAAATGCCATGATTATTTTTCTTTGTGCAATAGTGCTGCATTGTTACAGCCCCTGTAGCTAATTATTTTTCTAATTGATCTCCAATTGACAAAGGAATTTTTTTTTCAGTACCGGGAATCAAATTCAGGACCTTGTATTTGCCAGGCGGGAAATTATGCCACTGTGCTATATTTCCATCCCAACAGAGGAATATTTTAAACTGTCTGATTTCAGGTCCTCACAAACAAAATCATGTTAAGTCTTCCTGGGTAGCTAAGGAATGCTGTAACTCTTTTATAAAAATACAGAACATCAGGAGAATCACTACAGGTCCAATCTATGTAGTAAGACCCTATGGACCCTGCACTTTTAAATACATTAAAAAAAATTGATAATGCAATGGCATTGTCTTTACTACATTTATATGATAAGTTTACACTTCACCTACATTTATCTTCTAACATCAGCAAGTCCATACAAGCTTCCAGGAGTATGGATATAATTAATTATGTGCATTTCCTCCTATTTGATGCTAATGTGTATTATCAAATGATGACTGTCTTCTTTTTCTTTCCCGCAGATTAGATGACATTCAAAGTTCTCTTCTCTGTTCAGGGTCTCTTAAGTCTTACTTAGCACATTGCTTCCCAGAGGATTTGATCTTAAGGAATCACATGGCTGAACAGACCACATTTGTTTCCTCTTTTAATTCGGAAAATCCTTAACTGAGAAAGCCAGAAGAGGCCAGTCCTTTGACTGATAAGGAGACAGAGTTGCCCGGGGAGGGGCCCATTAAGAGCAGAAATGAACATCCCATGGAAGAGACGCTGGGCTCTCCGCTGTCTCATCTGAGAGTTTTGACATGCGGAGCAGTACACAGAAGAAGCTGAGTGTGGTAGCGCTGCGTCTTGGTGGTGGTTTGTCCCCCAGAGATTCCTGTGCTGGAAGCATTGTCCCTAAGGTGGTGATGGAAGTGCCGGAACCTTTAGGAGGCGGGGCCCCCTGTGGGGTGCTGAAGTCACCGGGAGCATCATGCTCAGAAATGACTGATTCTGGTCTTAGGGAGTGAAGAGTGGCTCTTGGCCCGAGTCTTTCCGGGTTCTTGTATCACCTTGTGATCTCCTGTGTGTGACTGACTGGAGTGTAATTGGATACAACTGTGGAAATGAAAACTGGAGCTACCATGTGATTCAGCAGTCCCTCTTCTGGGATATTCCCAGTGTAGATGAAATCAGCTTGTTATAAAGGCACCTACACCCATGTTCACTGTAATATTATAGTAGCCAAGATACAGAGGCAGCCTACATACCCATCAACAAATGAATGCATAAAAATATGTATATACACATGCAATTGAATATTAGCTTTAAAAAAAAGGAGATCCTGCCATTTGCCACAGCATGGATAGACCTGGAAATACAGATTAAAAAAAAATAATAATCTCACATGTAGAATTTGAAAAAGAGCATAATGATAGAGAGGTGAAGAACAAAACAATGGTTTCTATATGTGGCTATGGCAGGGAAGAAAAAAAAATGGGGAGCTGTGGATCAAATAATACAATGTTACAAAATAAAAGAGAACGAGGGCCAGTCAAATAGCTCAGCAAATTAAAGCACCTGCAAGCAGGCACAGGGGTCAGGGGGTTTGATTCTCAGGCCTCCTGTGCCAGGTCCCCCCATCCCCTGAGGCTCACTGAGACAGCAATTGAGACTGGGTGGTGGTGATGTGTGCCTGTAATCCCAGCTCTTGGGAGGCTGTAAACAGGCAGAGATCACTATGAGTCCAATCTGGTAGTGAGATGCCTACCCTTTTTTAGACCCTTCCCTAAAATAAAAATAAAAAGAATACAATGCAATAGAGAAGCTATGTAAAATTAAAAAGTCCAGAGGTCCAATGTGCAACATGAGGTTTAAAGTTAATCAAATTATATTATGTTAAGGATTTTTGTTAGGTAAGTTTTTACTGATGTTGATACATGCTCAAAGTAATTATATAGCTGGGTGGTGGCACACCGCCTCTAATTCCAGGATTTGAGACTCTGAGGCAAGAGGATCGTATTTCTTTTTACAGTGTGTTTGGTTGTTACAGGGTCTCACTATGCAGCTCGGACCCATGGTGATCCTCCTTGTTTTCAGCCTCCTTGCACTGGGATTCCAGGTGTGTACTACTGTGCCTGCACTCTGTGGCTGGCTCACTCACCAGCCAGCAGGGCTAGCACAGCATGTGGTGCTGGGGATCGAACTCCGGCCCTGCACTTGCCTAAGCAGGCACTTTAGTCTGCTGAGCTATCTTGCTGGCCCCAGGATCATAATTTTGAGTCCCATCTGGGATTCAAAGGGCTGGGATGTAACTCAATGGTAGAGCACTTATGTAGCATATGCGAGGTCCTCAGAACGCTGGAAACAAAACAAAACAAACCAAATAAAAATGGATGGGGGTGTGGCTCAATGGTGGTGTCCCTGGCTTC
This sequence comes from Ctenomys sociabilis, assembly GCA_004027165.1. Taxonomy (NCBI): domain Eukaryota; kingdom Metazoa; phylum Chordata; class Mammalia; order Rodentia; family Ctenomyidae; genus Ctenomys; species Ctenomys sociabilis. The sequence goes on along the minus strand of PVKA01034898.1, from coordinate 17,954 downwards.
AGTCCCTAGCACTGAGAAAAGAATGTATCAACTGGTTTCACTCTCACAAACATTTTACCGCCTGTATTCATCCCAACTAGACATGGTGGCCCGTCCCTGCAATCCTAGTGCCCTGGGAAGCTGGAACAGGAGGATTACATGTGCTAGCTCAGCCTGAAAAACATAGCAACATTTTGAAACTTCGTCTCAAAATTAAAAGAAAAAAGTATAAAAGGACAATCCATCCAGAAGACATAACCATTGTAAACATACATGCACTTAACCACAGAGCCTCAGGAACTAGAAATAGGGGGGAAAAAAAGACAGAATTGAAGAGGAAAAATAGATGATCCATCAAAGACTTGGATATATCACTTTCTATAGTGGACGAGACAGCTAGACAGATTAGCAGGAAAATAAAAAGCAAACATTACTGCAAACTGTTTGCTGGATTTCTAACAGACAACAGCAGAATAGCTTTCTTCTCTAGTAGTACACGGACCCTTCTCCAATAGAGACCATATAGGATTGAAATCATATAAAATATGTTCCCTGACCACTTTTTGGGAATGAAGTCAGGAATCAGTAACAGATGGACACTTGGGGAATTCACAAATATGTGGAAGCGAACACATTGATAAATAGCTAATGAGTAAAAGAAAAATTAACCAGGGGCATTAGATGGAAACACAAGTTAGAGCCCCAGTACCACAGACCAAAGACCACCATGTATTTGGAGAAGATACCTCAGACACCTTAAGCTTAAGGTGCATCTGTTTGATAGATACTTAGGTCTGGAAAGGTTTACTGGATGCTGATTGGTCTCTTTTTTTTTTTTTTTTTTTTTTGTATGTAGTACAGGGTCTACAGGGTCTCACTGCATAGACTGGACTCATAGTGATCCTCCTGTTTTCAGCCTCCCAAATGCTGGGATTACAGGCCAGTGCCACCACACCCAGTCTTCGTCATCATCTCCGTGCACCCCGGGGACAGGGCCGGCAAGGTAGGTCTGTTCTTGAACCCCAGCCACCGCACTCTGCCTAAGCAGGCGCTCTACTCCACTGAGCTAACTGGCCGGCCCTCCTCCTTTTGTTATTTTGAAGCCTTCTAGGAAAACATTATCTGACAGAGCAGGAATTCATTGGGAGAACTTTGGACTTTGTCTTTTAAACAAGGCCACAGTTGCCCCCTTTGCCATTAGAGTCATCAGTTGTACATCCTGTATCCCGCAGAGAAGCTGGCTATGTTGCCAAGGAACCTTTTTATATCGTGCACCTCTACATTTTTTTTGAGCAACAGCTTGACTTCGTAGCAGAGCTCTCCTTTCTGCTGGCTTTTGTAACCAAATCAAGAGGCAATTAACAGCTCCCAGCACTGGGCTGGAGACCTGGGAATGAATCCAGATGGAGGGATCATCCATCAGCATGTCTAGCAACAAAGATTTATTTTCCCCTTTTAGCTTTTTTTATCTGATTTAAGTTCCGAAGGAAATAAAAAGACAGACCTCCTTATAAACTTAAATCATGGGGTTTTTTTCTAAAAAAGTGCCATTTTCTTAACTAGTAGACTATCACCTTGATTTTTAAAAATAGGACTTAAGCCACAGTTGATTGGAGAATTGTTTGTACATAGAAAATGTTTTTTGTTTTTTTTTTTTATTTTCCATATTCCAGGGTAAGGACAGCTTGTCAGTCTGTATTTCAGCCTCTATTTAAAAATATTCTGTTTTGTTTTAAGAATCTGAGGGGGGAAGTCATGATGCATTGCTGTGGTGTGAAATAAAACCCTCTGGCTTTTGGCATACACCCATTTCCCAGACAGATGGATGCTGTTGGCTGGAGGCGATGGCCTTTATGACATCTGTGTCTTCCCAAGGATGTCTCAAACATCTGAGGTGCTAACATGCCCGTATTGTTCTTGGATGGTAATCTCATCCAGCTATACCTTGACAGCAGGTGTCCCCAGCGTGGTCTCCAATCCCAGCATCATCCAGGAACTTATTAGCATTGCGATCCTCAGGCCTCACATGAGTCAGGATGCATGAGGAGCTCTGAGGTGTGGGCGAGTCACGAGCTGGATTAATAAGCCCTCCCCAGAGGTGACTCCAAGGTGAAAACCAGTACTTTATTTTATTTTATTATTATTAATGAGCTCCTGTGATCCCAGCACTTGGGAGGCTGAAACAGGATTGCTACGAGTTTGATGCCAGCCTAGGCTACAAAGTGAGGTGAAGGTCAATCTGAACTGCATAGTGAAACTCTGTCTCAAACACACACACACACACACACACACACACACACAGGACAAATTAAGGCAATTGATTGATTTTGTAAGGTTTTTGGTTCAGTGTGTTAGTGCGTCAGATGTGGTGGGCAACTAGATGTGGTGGCCCACCCCTGATCGCCTTAAGGCCGGTGCCCTGGTTTTCAGGGCGTGCCCCTGAAGGCTTCCGGAGAGGAGGCAGGAAGTGTATCGCGCTTGCTCTGCAGCGGTTGCAGAGTGGACAGGGTGGAGCCATCTGCCCATGGGTTGTTCTTGCTCAGAGAGAAACACAGGCCCAGTGGAGGGGTGCTGCCTCCCTTTGCCCAGGGAGCTGATGATACTCTATGTGAAATGTTGGGGGTCAGGGAGATAACTCAGGGCCAGGGAGATAGCTCAGTAGAATAAGTGCCTGACTGGCAAGCTCAGGGTCCTGAGTTCAAAACCCTGGTACTGGAAAGAAAGAAAGAAAGAAAGAAAGAAAGAAAGAAAGAAAGAAAGAAAGAAAGAAAGAAAGAAAGAAAGAAAGAAAGAAAGAAAGAAGGAAGGAAGGAAGGAAGGAAGGAAGGAAGGAAGGAAGGAAGGAAGGAAGGAAGAAAGAAAAAAAGAAAGAAAGGAAGGAAGGAAGAAAGAAAGAAATGTTGGGCATGAAGTTTTACAAGTGGATTGTTTGAATACAATTAGCTAATTTACCATTTAAAGTGTACATTTCAGTGCACTTTGAATATTCACAGAATTGTACAGTGGTCACATCTAATTTAAGAATGTTTTGGATCCCGTCTCAAAGAAATCCTGCATCCTCACCAACACTCTGAGCAACTGCTAGACTACTTTGCGTCTCTAGGGGTTTGCTGACTCTGGACATTGCATGTAAATGAAATCGTACAAGGTGGCCTCCTGTCTGGACTGTTTGCTTGCATCTAGGGTTTTTGAGTTTTCCCCGTGCGTTAGCGCAACATCAGCACTTCATATGCTTTATAGCCACAATAATATTCCATTGTATGGATATACCACAATTGGTTTATCCATTCTATCAGTTGATAGCATTTTATTTATTTCTAATGTTTGGCTATTTTTTTTTAATGTCTTTTTGAGACAGGGTCTCACCGTGCAGTTCAGGCTGGCCTAAAGCTCACTTTGTAGCTCAAGCTGGTCTCGAACTCACAACAATCCTCCTGCCTCAGCCTCCCAAGTGCTGGGATTACAGGCATGGGCCACCATGCTGGCTAATGTTTGGCTATTATGAATAATAACTGTAATAGTGATACGATGCATATTTCTGTACAAATTTCTTTTATGTGTGTGGTACCAGGGGTTGAACCCACAGCCTTCACACTGCACTACCTCCTCAGCCCCTTTTAAGTCTTTCTTTTGAGATAAGGTCCCACTAAATTGCCACCAGGTGGCCAGCAACTTCCAGTCCTCCTGCTCAGTTGTCCAAATAGCTGGGATTACAGGCCTGCCTCACTGTGCCCGGGGAATCATCAGGGTATTGATTTCATGGACTGGAAGCTAAGCATCTTTTCATAAACTTATCGGTCATTGATGTATTTTACCTGGAGAAATGATTATTGAGATCATTTGCTCATTTTTAAACTGAGTTCTTTTATCATTATATTATGAAACTATGATAGTTTTTAATAGTATTTTGAATGCATGTCTCTTATTGGATGTATTTACAAATATTTTCTTCCATTCTATGTATTATTTTTTACTTTTTTTTTGCTGCCCTCATGTATAGCACAAAAGTTTTTAACTTAGATGTAGTGCAATGTATCTATTTTTTCCTTTTGTTAATTTGTGTTTTTAAGATCATATGTTAAGAAACCATCTCCTGGCCAAGTGTGGTGGTACATGCCCATAATGCCACTCAGGAGGCCAGGCAGGAGAATCACTGGGAGTTCAAGACCAGCCTGGGCTACAAAGTGAGCTCAAGGGTGGCCTGAACTGCACAGTGAGACCCTGTCTCAGAAAGACAAAGAAATAAATAAAAGGAAGGAAGGAAGGAAGGAAGGAAGGAAGGAAGGAAGGAAGGAAGGAACCATTTCCTAATCCATGGTGATTTACATCTGTGCTTTCTTTATTTTCTTTTAAGAGTAGGAAAATTTAGCCAGGTGTGGTGGCACAGGCCTGTAATCCCAGCACTTGGGAGGCTAAGGCAGGAGGATTGTTGTGAGTTTGAGACCAGCTTGAGCTACAAAGTGAGCTTAAGGCCAGCCTGAATTGCATAGTGAGACCCTGTCTCAAAAAGACAAAAAAAAAAAAAAAAAAAAAAAAAAGAGTAGGAAAATTTTTGGAGAATAGGAATAGGAAATAGGAATGGGGAAGAGAGTAGCTCCTGAAAGAGAGGAGGGGTCCTGAATGAGTTGTTTTATGCTCTCTTTAAAGAGTTTTATAATTTTAATTTATTTTCATTACTTTCTTTTTTTTAAATAATTGAACTTTTTTGTTGTTGTTGTTGTTGTTGTTTTGTGGAACCATGGCATTCCTTTCTTCTCACTCTCTTTTTTCTTTCTCATTATTTCTCCTTTGTTTTCCCTCTCCCCCCCTCTCGCCTCTGCCTGCTCTTGAATTTGTGGCCCCAAGTAGCTGGGACCCCAGGGATGGGCCACCAGGCCTGACTTATTAACGCTTATATTTAAAGTAATTCTTTTTAGCTTTTCAGGCTACTCAAAACACATGTGTATGCCAGATTTGACTTATGGTTAAATATAAAGTTTGTTCGGGACTGAAGAGTTCCCAGGATGTGGAATTTTCATTATTAAAACTAGAAAGTTCTGAAAAAAGCAGAATGAGTTCAGTTGGTCGTTCTACTTATGGCCCCACAACATATAAGTCTTATAAATTCCTCGTATGAATTATTCTCCCATATTTTCATGGATCCCTTTTCCTCTGAATAAGAGATTAAATTTTTTGATTTTTAAAGAGAATACAAAAAATAGTAAAAAAAAAAAAAAAAAACATTAGAATGATACAGATTTTCACTTTAACAATATGATAGGAATTCAACAGTGGTTGTTACGTTGCGTGTTGCTGTGTTCAATTCAGTTATTCAGACTACCAGATATAAGCCTGTAAGACTGTTAAAAAAAATTCATAAAAAATTAAAAAGAAAAATTTGAGCACCTATGGCTTCTTCCAATAGGCCAGCCGGGATCAGCAGTACAATTATTCAAGCTATCCTTCGTGCATATTTATGCATACATACTATTTTTTTCCTTTCTTTTTTTTTCTTTTGTCCTTTACCTCATCCCAGCTTTCCTTCCCTCTCAACAGTTTCTTTCCCTTTCACAGTGTTTGTCATGCCTTTCAGATCCTGTTTACTCTTTCAGGTTCTTACACTAAGGAGACAATATGATGTAGGTCTGATTTATTTCACTTATGGTATGGTCTCTGGTTGCATCCATTTACCCATAAAAGTCTTGAGTTTATCTTTCTTATGGCTGAATAAAACTCCATCATATAAAAATACCATACCTTTTCTTATCCATTCCTCAGCTGAAGGACATTTCCAAGATTTAGCTATGACAAAGTGCACTGCTATAAACATGAGTAAATATGTATGAGTGTGGTGTGATGTTTTCAGTTCTTCTAGAGAAATACCCAGAAGATAAATAACTGGATCAAATGGGACCTCTAATTCTAATTTTTTGAGAAATCTCCACGCTGATTTCCATAGTGGCTGTACCAGTCTACACTCCCACCAACAGTGCAGAAGGGTTCCTTTTCCCCCACAGCCCCTCCAGCCTTTGTTATTGGCTGACTTCTTGATGACAGCCATTCTTTCTGGGGTGAGATAGAAGCTCAGTGTTGGGGAGTTTTTGTTGTTGTTTTTTTGTTTGTTTTGGCAGAACTGGGAACTGAACTCAGGCCCTTTTCTTGCCAGGTAACTGCTTATTCTCCTGAGCCATCTTCCTGGCCCCTTTAGTGTTGTTTTAATTTGCATTTCTCAAAGGATCAATTTGATTCAACTTATCAAGCATGTATTGAGTGATAATAATAGAAAGCTCAAGGTTTAGTGTAATGAGGGATACAATAGTAAATCAGAAGAAATTCCTTGTTCAAGGCTATTCTCACTTCTTTAAAAAAATTATCTTCCCACCTGAATGAAGTGTTGCATGTCTGTAATCTCAGCACTCTGGGAGACTGAGGCAAGAGGATCTCAAGTTCCAGCCCAGCCTGGGCAACCTAAGGACTTAATGAGTGTCTGCCTCCAAACAAAAACGAAAACAAAAATTTTAAGCATATTAAGAGATACTTCCTTTTAAGGAAGAACCATTATCAGTTTAGTCTGGGATATGTAAAGCTCATCTCATGGCAGTAGTTATTTTTAAAGAAAGAAGGGGATGAAGCAGTGCACGGGCTGGCTATTTTTGCTGGAAATATGACCTCTCATTGCAAGAGTCAAATGTTATTGTAAGCCAAGTCTTTTAATGACCAGAAAGAAGTGACTGAGTAAGTGGTTAAGCTGTGGCCATGACAAATGCAAATCCAGACACACATAAGGAAGAAAAGTAACAGTTTTAATGTTATGCATCATAGTTGCTCACAGGCTGTGCTAACAATTTCAGTAGTTTTTTAAAATTATTGTTGTTATGGTAAAATACACCTGGTATGAACTTACACTTTAACCATTTTGTCTATTGCAGTATAAGAACTTGTGTTGCTAAGGGTCTGACCAGATAGCTCAGCAGATTAAAGCACCTGCTTAGGCAGATACAAGGACCAGGGTTCAATCCCTGACCTGCTGTACCAGACCTGCCCCTGGGGCACACTGAGACTTCATATGGCCTGGGCATGGTGGTGCAAGCCTGTAATCCCAGCACTCAGGAGGCTGAGGCAGGAGGATTATTGTGAGTTCAAGACCAGCTTAAGGCCAAAATGAGCTTAAGGCCAACCTGAACTGCATAGTGAGACCCTGTCTCAAAAAAGACAACAACAAAAAAAAAAGAAAGAAGAAAATCCATGCACCATAGTACATGTCTGTAATCCCAGCACTCCAGAGGCTGAGGCAGGAGGATCACTCTGAGTCCTAGACCAGCCTGAGCTGCATAGTGATCTTAAGACCAGCCTGAACTGCATAGCGAGATCCTGTCTCAAAAAGACAATAATAATAATAATAATAATAATAATAATAATAATAATAATAATATTAAATGCTGTACCATTTTAACCACTTTCTTTCATATGTATTTGGTACAGGGCCTCACAAAGCAGCTCCAACTTGTAGGACAGGGAGGCCTGTGGTGCCAGGGATCAAACCCCAGTCCCTGCGCTTGCCTAAGCAGCAGCTTAGTCCACTGAGCTACCTCACCAGCCCCCATCCTAGCCACTTTAAGTGTATGATATAGTAACATAAACTGTATCCCCCAAAGAATTGAACTTTTTTGTATGTATTTAGTATAGGGTCTTCAGGGTCTCACTACACAGATCAGACTTACAGTGATTCTCCTGTTTTTCAGTCTCCCAAGCTCTGAGATTACTGGCATGTGCCACCATGCCCCGTCTCATTTGAATCTCAGCACACCCTGGAAGTGGGGCCCGCAAAGCAGGCCGGGGATCAAAGCGCTGGCCCCTGTATCTGCCTAAGCAAGCACTTTAATCTGCTGAGCTATCTGACCGGCCCTAAGAATTAAACACTGCTGTGTAATAGATCTTAACAAACTTTTCAGCCTGCAAAACTAACATTCTGTATGCACTCAATCACTATGTCCCCATCCTCCAACTCCTGGTATTTACTCTATTTTTCTAATTCTATGAGCTTGACTACTTTTGATACCCCATATAAGAGGAATCATAAGTGTTTATGTTTTATGACTGATTTATTTCATTGATCTAATACTCTTGTTTCATCCATGGTATGAACACACTTTTTATGGCCAAATAATATTCTACCATATATGTACACCAGATTTTCTTTATCTGCTCAGTTGTCAGTAGACACTAGGTTGTTTCGACCTCACAATGAACACTGATGTGTAACTATGTCCATATGATCTTATTTTCAATTATTGTGGCTGTGTACTACAAAGTGGGATTGCCGGATCACATGGTGATTCTCATTTCTGTTATTCTTTAAGAGCTTCTACACTGTTTTTTCAGAACAACTTCACCACCTTACATTCTGTAGCCAATTTTTAAACACATAACTGAGGGACATGGGGAACGCCCACAGTGTGCCCAGCCAGCAGCACTTCATTTCTGTAAATTTTTCACCAACCCATTAAACAGTAACTCCTCCTTCCTCTTTCCTCCCTTGCTAACCTCTAATTTCTCTTTATAGATTTGCCAGTTATGGGTACCCCATATAAATGGAATTATACAGTAGTTGTCACTTTGTGTCTGGCATTCCTTAGTGTAATGTTTTCAAGGTACATCCGAATTGTAGTATCTGTCAAAAAAAAAAAAAATTGGGGACAGGAATAGTACCAGAGATTGAAACTAAGACCTTCACACTGAGCCACTGCCCCTGCTCTGATTTTTACTTTGAGGTAGGGTGTTGCCGAGTGAGGTAGTTGCTCAGGCTGGGCTTGAACTTATCTCAGACTCCCAGAAGGCCAGGATTACAGCTATGTGCCATGAGGCCCAGGAAATATCCTTCTAGTAAATGACTGAATAATATTTGTTTTAATATACATTAGCAGGGCTGGGGAGATGGCTCAGTGGAATAAGCACTTCCCTGGCAAGCACAAGGGTCTGAGTTCAATCCCTGGTTCCACAAAAAAAAAAAAAAGTTTGTTTATCCATTCATCTGTTAAAAGACACTTGGGTTCTTTCCAACTTTTGACTGTCCTGAATAAAGTTGCTATAAACATTAGTGTGCAAGTATCTGCTTGAATCCTTGACTCCAGTTCTTTGGGGAATATAGATGTGGTGTCAGGTATGAGAGTAGAATTTCTGGATAATATGCTAATTCAGATGCATTTAAGTCTGTCATGGAAAGGATACCAGATTGCCCACCCTTCCTCCATAGCTAGGCAAAACTAGCCATGAGCAGATGTTTGGATTGGAAGTCTTTAGGTTGGTATTCACCTCCTGAACCAATGAGCTGTTGCCAGAAGTCATGTGATGCCAAATGTAATGCAAAACAGAGGAGGGACAGATTCTTCTAGAAATGGGAAAGGGGCAAACTGTGACAGACACTTAAGTATGAGAACAGAAGTAGCTGTGAAGAAATTGATACAAACTATGGATACAGTTTAATTAATATTTGCTGGATGAATAATAAATTGAGATTTTATTGCCATTCTATAATCGATTGCTTCAACATTCAATTTACTTCAAGTTATCCAATGTTTAATAATTCAAATTTCTCCTATTCTGTCCACAAAAGATGATTTCTTGCAAAAGTAAAAAACAAAGCCTAACACAAAAGGGTTGGGCTCTAGAGACAGACTGACTGGGATATTTTTGTTTTGTTACATTCGTTTCTGCTTCCTCTCTTGAACTCTTCCTCTCCCTTCTACTCTTTCCTGGATCCTGGGCCTTGGGGATGCTAGGTAAGTGCTATTCTGACTGGGTTTCAGTTTCATACCAACTCCTGCCTGATTGAGGGTCCTTATGCAAGTTATTTGTCCAACCCTGAAACTTGCTTCCTTATCCTTTTTTTTTTTTTTTTTTTTTTTTTTTTTTGGTGGAACCTGGGATTGAACTCAGGCCCATGCACCTACCGGGGAAGCGCTTACTCCACTGAGCCATCTCCCTGGCCTGACACAGTTTTTTTTTTTCAGTACTGAGGACCTTAGGCTTGCCGGGCAGGCGCTTATGCTCTCTCCCCAGCCCCTTATCTTTCAAAAGGCATAAAAATCATCTGCCAAAGACTGTTACATCCGTTGGAATAACGAGGGTGACGCATATACCTGGCCTCTTGGTATATTCAAATCTGGATTTTCAAAATATTATCCTTGTTTTGGATCTGGTATGAGATTGGGATGTGTGGTTGATGTGAAGTTGCTTCCAGCCCTTGGGCCAGCTTTAAATTTTTTAAATGTTTACTTCATGTGTTTGCAGCACATAATGACTACATTCATCACGGGGAGCTGGTATAGGTACACAGCCTAGTGATGCTCTTCGCTTCCCCTCCCCCACTCCCCCCTTACTCCATCCCTTGGTCCTTTCTCCATTTTCTAAAGATCTGTCTCTCTGGATTGGCTTTCTTGTGCCCTCTCTCCATCTTTCCCTCCCCCATCAACATTAAAGAAAAAAGAATCTCTTCCTTGATTTCTCTGTGAATCTCCAGTGTTCATTCTCCTACTTCCTGCCAGCTGCTGTCACAGGTCATGGTTGTATTCTCCCATTGTATAATTATTCTTCTCTTCATTTATTCACATCAGCCCAGAGGGCTTCATTTAGAGATATTGGAAGTTTTAAAAAAATTCTCCTCTCTGGTTCCACCTCTGGGAAGTTCAGCTCGGTTGGTCTGGGATGGAGCTGACAGTCAATCAACAAACACTGTACAGACTCTCTAGTGAGTATAGGAGGACTCTTGAACAATAGGAAGGCCCAGGTTTTTGCCTTATTTGGATGTTTTGTATTTCTCAGCATCAGGGTTCTAGAAGTCACTCTATAATGTTTATTGAGTGAATGAGTTATCTTTGGCCTTCTCATAATTAATATACCTCTTTCTAGATTCCTGTCACTAGACCCTCAATCCCAGGATAATGTGTCCAGCTGCCTAATGCATTGCCTGGCACGCACTAGGTGCTTAATAAACAGTACTTCAATGCCAAATCTATATTTTTAAAAACTCAACCTCTGTGTTTGTTATAGCAGCGTGGGCTTCCGGAATATTATACTAATAACATCAGGGGATCCCTGCAAATAAACATTCAGAGGCAGGCATCATCTGGCAAAGGGGCCCGCTTTGCTACCAGGCTGATGCGCTCCTGGGGGCACCCGGCCGAGGACCACCGGGCGCGCACACCGGCCGCGAGCTGCTCGGAGCAGAAGGCTCTCCCCGCCCCCTCTGCCCACGCAGCTCGCTCGCCCCCGCCTCCTCCTCTCCGCCCACTCTCGCCGCGGTCTCCTGGCGGCGGCGGCTTTGTCTCGTGGGCTGATCCCCGGCGGCTCCCTCCCCCAACAGCTGCCGCCGAGGGAGGACGCGGCGCGGGAGCTGTCCGGCGTCCCGGTGCTGAAACCCCGACCCCTCGTCATCCACCACGACCATGTAAGGCCATGACAAGGGCTCGTCCTGGCGCAGCGCGGACATGGAGGAGGACTTATTCCAGCTCAGGCAGCTGCCGTGAGTACCATGGGGGCGAGTGAGAGGCAGACAGGCTTTCTTTTAAGAAATGCAAAGCTGCAGGGGGGTGCATCGTGGCATGGCTCCCTGAATTTAAAGCGAACAGTTTCAAAGGAAGGAATTAAGGCCTGGAGCAGATAAGCCATTTTCCTAGCCGGGAGCCCAGCTTCCCTGTCTCTGACTCAGTTCCATTTTTCAGATCGGTCAGGATCCTACCGGGAGCCACGGGTATCATATTTTCCCATTTAATTGCTCTCTAGCCTACAGGGAATTGTCAGGTCCGTGTTTGCAGAGCGCATTAGCTGCTCTTTGGAAATGTGCGCTGAATTGATGAGCCTGTGCTGTGACTGGGTCCTTGCCAGCGCTTCCCTTGTGCTGTGAAATCCCTAATTTTTTCTGCAAGGTCCTTTGGAAATGAATGGTGCGGTGTTGCAAACTGGTTTCTAAAAAGCTGCGATTCCTTCCTAGAGGAGAGGCTTGAGCAAAGTCCTGTTGTTTATGGAATGTGTGTGAGAGAGAGGCTTGTGCGCCGCCGCTGCTGCCGTCGCTGAAACCGCTTGCCTTCTTCTGAATGAAAGGGTTTTCTAACATCTAGCTGGAGTGAGACTCTGTAGGGAACATCAGGAATATGCTCCTTTAAGGATGAGATTTTTTTTTAAGAATGCCAGATTTGCTTTAAAATTCCTGGGAGATACAAGCAGGCAATGGAATGAACAGGGGCCTTACAGAGGGGCTTACAGATTTTTTCTATCACAAGCAGATGGTGATTTGTTAAGCGAATTCCAAGAGTCTAAGAGGGGCATTTTGAAAAGCACATTTCTGGTGGGTTTTTGCTCTAATTTTTTGAATTACTAGTCATTTGGATGGTAAAGTAGATTCTATTTGGGTTTGTTAGAAAGGCTACATTATTAACAGTAGTGTGTAGCATGTGTGTATTCTCTTGACTTTAAAAAAAAAAAATGGTGTATTTTGTTCTTTGAGCTCCTAAAGAATTCTCCCAAGTGACTTTTAGTGTGACTGATATACAGCTCTCTGAGACTGAGTGCAGGAGAGGACTGTAGGGCTTATCTTTCACAGTGTGGAATTAATCTTTATTTTAAAATTCACTTAATTTGGATTTCAATTTTAAGCTTTTATTAACTGATCCATGATTTATGAACACAGAACTGTCTCATGATTGCTGAAAGATACCTAGTTGTAACAACCAGAGGTCGATGTATGAATAAATAAAAATGTAAATGAATGAGTGAAAATCTCCCAAGGAAAACATACCACTTTTACTGGAGATAAATACACTGGAAATCCAAACTATTATCCCAAAATAAAAATAATTCAAATATTGAATTATAAAATTTGGTGCTGAGAATATTATATATATTGGAAACTCTTGTTTTATTGGTATAAATTTTCAAACATTATCATAGCATATGAATTTTGTAAAAGATTTATGTATACTTAATCTAACATATAGACATGCTGTTATTACAACAATTCTTAATTAATAAAGTAAAAATAAGGGGCTAACTCAATGGGAAAGTGGGAAAAAATAATCAAAAATTAATTTAGCTTTCAGCCTTTAGATAGTTCAGTGGAAGAAAAATGCTTGGTTAACAAGCATGAGGTCTTAGGCTCAATCCCCAGTACTAGCCAAAAAATTAATTTAGAGCTAGACATGGTGGCACACACCTGTGATTACAGTATTCTGGAAGGCTGAGGCAGGAAGATCAAAACCTTAGCCTGAGTTACATAGCAACTTAGTAAGACCCCCACCTCAAAATTTAAAAAATAAAAAGGCTAGCATTGTAGCCCACTGTGAAGGCCCCAAGTTAAATCCCTAAGACCAGAACAATTAATTTAATTTTTAATATAAACATATTATAAATAAAATCAACCTAGTAAATAAAACTCAGAGAGGAACACAAGAATAAAAAGGAAGTCTTCCTCTCCCAAACTCCAGTCTTGCTACCCAGAATTGTTTCCTGATTGTTCTTTCTGATGTTTTGTAAACATAAGTACATATAATATCAGGTAGAGGTTAAATTGTGTATTGTGTGAGAATAATTGCTCTGACTCAGACATAACTGTATTCCAATCCTGACCCTGTCAGCTGTGTTACTTTAAGACAGTAAGTTAACCTTTTCTTTTTTTTTTTTTTTTTTTTGGCGAAACTAGGGATTGAACTCAGGCCCTTGCACTTGCCAGAGAAGCACTTATTCCACTGAGCCATCTCCCCAGCACTAAGTTAACCTTTCTGAGACACAAGCTTTCATCATGGGGTGAAGGGGTAGCTCACGTGCAAGACCCTAGGTTCAATCCCTAGCATTCCTTCCCCAGTGGGTATAATATTAGAACTTGATTTACAGGGTCATTGTAAAAATTGATTGAGATAATTTGTGCTAAATGTTTGCCAGGCACAAAATAACATATATTAGCTATTATATTGTTACTACACTTAAAAATCATTTAGAAAGACAAAATATGTAGATTCACTACTGCTGGACTCCCAAAAACTATGATTTGAAAGCCCCAAACTGCATTTGAATGAAGGGAAAATTAGCCCTGAGATGCATTGACCTCAATTTATATAAAAAGAGTAAGCTAAAGGCAGGAGCCATGTGAATCTGAGTGGGTTACAAGTCACGACTGAGATTTTTTTTTAAACCACACTCCCTTCATAGATTAGGCACAGATTGCAGGCAACAGATTTCCAGAGAACAATATGGCTTTTTAAAAACCCTGAGCACCTTGCAAAGGCTTGGCAAAAGTGGACTTTGGACCAGACTCAGCCCCTTGAGAGGCTAGGTGTTAATAGGTTATAAGCCACTAAGTAGTTTACAGGGCTGAGGGAGGGGGGAAGGGAGTGAGGGTCCCCTAGCAAACAGCCCTCTCTTGAACTTGGGAACACCTTCACACAGCTCTGGATGGCTCATCTGAAATCACAACCCCTCCCCGCCCCTGGTCTTTCGCCTGTTATTCACTGGGGGACAAACAGTATCACAAATAGATTTGAGTGGCTGAGATTGAGTATCCACTTCCGCCTTATTGCATGTTCATGGACAAGTAAATGTTTTTCTTTAGATCTCTTGTAGGACAATTTCTTTTTGTCCAGGGCTAGAGATTGAACTCAGGGCCTCACATATGTTCTGCAAATGCTCTGTCAGTGAGCTGTGTCCCCAAACCATAGAAGGATTTCTTGCAACTAAATTTTCCAGAAAACACTACACATTGTCTGATTTGTTCATTCATTTGGTGGTTTCATTGGGTACTAATGGTACAAGGGATTCTAAAACTGAATAAGACAAGAGAGTTCTTACCTTTAAGGAACTCACAGAGCTCCACTGTCACATTTGGAAGCCACTACCTATATGTGGCTATTTAGATTGAAACTTAAATTATGTACCATATATATGAAATAATTTGCATGGTAAATATTATAAATATTATATAGCATATAAGACATATGTAAAAAAGTTTTTGAATAATTTCTAGCATTCACACTGCAAATACTGGTCTGTGGATACAGCCCAGTGGTACAGCACTTGCTTAGCATGCACAGGGCCCTGGGTTCAACCCCTAACATCACAAAAACAAACAAAAAGGAGACTAGCCACATCTCAGATGCCCCATAGGCAACCATGTTGGATGGCATAAGTCTAAAGTACTTCCAAAGCTGCCATAATGCCCCAAATTGCGTTGGACTAGACGTCCTTGGTCTGTGGAAGAGGCACACATTGAACACATCACCACCTACATTGTTAAGGGATGGCCTTGAGCTAGCAAGGACTCTGCAGTGCAAGCACACTAGTTTTAGATGGGGAAGGGAAAGAATAAGGAAGTGACATTTGAGCTGAGCTCCTAGAGATGTGTAGGAGTCCTCTAGAAAGAGGGGAGAGAGAGAGAGAGAGAGAGAGAGAGAGAGAGAGGGATGCCTGAACAGAAAAGGCTTGATATGCCATGATCAGTGGAGCATAAATGAACAATTAGCTCAAGGGAAGACTGCAAAGGACAGAAGGGACCTGGTCATACAGGGTCTTGGACTAGGAGACAAGAAGTTAGGTTTTGATTTTATATGTACTCTCTTTCTCTTTTCTTACCAAATCTGTTTTTCAAGATAGCCCTTAAGCCCATCACTTCACTGAACTTTCCCCCTGGCTTTTCCAGAGTTTAAACAGTAACAGAGGTAAAGTGGCATGTGAGTCAGGCAGAGACGGGTGCAAACTCCGGTTCTGCCACTTGCCACCGAGGTGGCTTTGGGCCAGTGACTTCATTTCTCAAAGACTGGATGTTCACCTAGAAAGCTGCCTATGATATTGGATCCATGAGGTCGTGCTATTGTAAGCAGGGGGCCCTGTCGGTGAGGGCCTGGCTCAAGGCAGGGGCTCTGTGAATGGAGCTAGGATCTCTCCACTCTGGTTTGTTCTGCTTCTTCTTGACTTGCTCATGTCCCAAGACACCTGGAATCTGTAGTCCACTTTGCAGAACACTCAGAAAATGTCTAATTTGGTGTGAAAGCCATGTCCAAACTTGCACTCTTTATGTCTCCTCCTTCTGGAGGTTGCAGGTTGTAGTCACTCCACTCACTTCATTCGGGCTGAAAACTTTGGCAGCAACTTAAGACTTCCTTCTCCTTCCATGTGTCACTTTCAGCTCATCAGGACACCCTGCTGGTCCTGCTCCCAGCTTCACCCAATGTTCCAAGCCCATCTCTCCACCTTGGCTGTGGCCACTGGCTCCAGCCCATCCTCCCACTGGATGGGTTATAGTGCTGTCCAGGCTGGCCCTCACTCCTTCCTGTGTGTCCCCACTTCCCACGCTAGCACACCACCAGAGCTTTCTTCCACTCAGAAGCCCCACATGGCTCCCACAGGCCTCATCTCTTCTGTTCCCTCTCCTACACACACTGTTGCAGGCCACTCCAGCCTCCCTGCTGCTCCTCAATCCTGCCAGGTAGGATCCTGCCTCGGGGGGTACCACTCCCTCCTCCCAGAAGCCTCTTCTACAAGGAATGCCATCACCTTTGTCAATGTCAGATGGTACCTTCTCCTGGAAACTCAACCTATCTTCTTTAAAATTTCAGTCCCCTGAAGTCCTATGCCACCCTCTACACACACATACACATAGATGTAAACCCCAAACCAGAACATAACAGGTGTTAGGAAGGATATAAAGACACTGGAATTCTTGTACCCTGTTGGTGGGAATATAAAGCAGCGTGGGTGCTATGGAAAACAGTATGGCAGTTCCTCAAAGAATTAAAAATAGATTTCCATATGATCCAAAAATTCCATTTCTGGATACACAATCAGCCTTTCATAGCTGTGATTCCACATCCATGGGTCCAACCAGTGGCGAATCAAACGTTGCATCTGCCCTGAACACGTGCAGACATTGTCTCTCATTATTATTCCCCCAAACAATGTAGTGTGACAGCTTTTTACATAATGTTTCCATCCTATTGGGTTTTACAAACGATTTAGAGGTGATTTAAAGTATATGGGAGGGGCTGGGAAGACAGCTCAGCAGTCTAAGCTCCTTCCCGGCAAGTGCAAGGACCTGGGTTCAGTCCCCAGTACAGCATTCCATACTGGCCCAGGAATCCCAGTGCATGCCTGTAATCCCAGTGCTTGGGAGGCTGAGACAGGATGATCACTACAAGTTTAAGCTGCATATAGAGACCCCATACCAAATAAATAAATAGAGGAGCCAGTGAGATAGCTCAGCACCTATTTAGGAAAGCAAATGTAGAAACCGCAGTTTGATCCCCAGCACCACATATTGCGATAGCCCCAACCCCAGGGTGGGCTGAGCCACCCAGAGTCTGGGCATGATGCACACCTGTAATCCCCGCACTGGGGAGGCTGGAGCAGGAGGATCACCATGAATCCTAGCTGCATAGTAAGATCCCATAACAACCAAATACATGAAACACAGACAGACGGACGGACAGACAGATGGAAGGAAGGAAGGATATGCATAAGTTCTATGCAAAAGCCATGCCATTTTATATAAGGGACTTAAGCATCCATAATAACCTGAAATAATTAAAAATGGAATCTTGAAGAGATATTTGTATATCCTTCTCCATAATAACATTATTTACAATAAAACATACAGACAACCTATATCAATCAGTAGGTAAATAGATAAACAAAATGTGGAATATTCACACTGTGGAATATTACACAATCTTGTATAGTGTCCAGCTTTCCCTACTAGAGTGAGAGCTTCCAGGGGTAGTGACCTGCCATGTCCCAAGTATGGGGACATTCCGTAGATTTCATCTAGTGCTGGATTCTAGAATAGACCAGTCCATATGGCCCAAAGGATTACAAAAACTTTATGGATAAGAAAGCAGAAAAATCCATCCATCATTTTCTTTTTTTTTTTTTTTTTTTTTTCCTGCCTCAGGTTTATTTGTACAAAGAGCACAGGAGGACACCAGCCCCCCACAGATGGCACCCCAGGGGTCACACCA
>PVKA01034897.1:0-23094 GCA_004027165.1 Ctenomys sociabilis | reverse complement strand
AAAAGGAGTCCAAAGCTGGGAATGGTGTGAGTTTGGGGTCTGTGGGGTATGCTGAGGTACATATCGAGTTGTAGGTGAGCCTGACCTACACAGAGAAGCCCTGTCTCAAAACCACCAAAAAAAGAAAAACAATAAAGGAGACCTAGAAGGTACTATTGTTAAACAGCCCTGCAGGAGCTTGGCGTCTATCACCTCATCTCCTTTCACAACAACTCTACCAGGTAGATGCCAGTGCTGTGGGCTATGTCTACAGATGTAAACAGTGTTTTAAGTATGAAAAATAGAATTTTTAAACCATAACAATCAGCTGTATCTAAGTTTACTTTAAAACAAATCTTGCTAGGCATGGTGGTGCACCCCAGTAAGTGGAGGCAGGAGCCAGCCTGAACTACATAGTGAGTTCAGAGCCAGACTAGACTTATTTGTCTTGCTGTGGTCTTCTGTGATGATCTTTTATTTATTTATTTTATTTATTTATTTTTGGCAGAACTGGGGATTGAACTCAGGCCCTTGCGTTTGCCGGGAAAGTACTTATTCTACTGAGCCATCTCCCCAGCCCCTTCTGTGATAATCTTAAATGAGTGATTCTTTTCAGGTCTGGATTCAGTTCATAGTTTATAGTTCTTATAGTAATCAGAAAAATAAACAAGTATTATTTGTTGAAATGAAAAGAACTTTTATTGTTGTTGTTTATACAGGGTCTCAGTATGCAGTTCAGGCCTTGAACTCATTATGTATCCCAGGCTGGCCTTGATCTCAAAGGCAGTCCTCATGACTGAACCTCTTCTGAGTGATCACATGGAGAGAATTTAAAACAGACTTTAACAGTGTGGTTGCTTAGGGCATAGGGGAAGTAAAGTAACCAGGGCAGAAACTCACTGTCATCCCTGGGCTGAGGACCAGCAGAAGTATACAGAGCCTGAACATAGCCTTTCACCTTCCCTCTGTTCACCCTGTGCCAGGGGGGCTCCCGCTGGCCAAATCCTGACCCAAGCCAAGTGAGAAGAGAAGTCCTGCCAAGACACAGCCTTCCAGATCTGGGACATGTAAGGTGGCATGGCTACCTGTGACTTAAAGTCTCAGGAGAGAAGCTGCATGTGTGAGAGAGCACACAGCCTGGCTCCTGCTAATGTCAAGTTCCTCTATGAAATGTTTTCTGTCTCCTAGGGCTGTGGTCAAAATTAAACAATTATGAGCATAAAATATACCACAAAACATCAGGTGTGGTGGCAGCTACATTAATTTTCCCCAAGTGAGCAAACCAAGATTTAGACTAAATGATTTGTTCAAGGAAAGAGGCAGGTGCCAAGGCCCTGAGCGTGTCACTTCATTTCTGAGCCTTGCTTTCCTTTCCTCCTGCCTGCAGTTCTAAAGATGTTTACCTGTTTTCTGTTTCTAGCACAGGATGCCACTGAACAGGGGCAACCCACAGGGATTCTTGCTATTCTGCCCTGTACCATATGTCTGGGGAAAACAGAATGTCAAGAATGGAAGAAAATGTCATAGAACTCCCCATACAGCGACAATGATAACTATGTATACTGTGAGGCTGGATGACATGGTGGTCCTTAGGAGGGAGGTTGGGGCGGCTTTCCTGTTTGATGGTACTGGTGGGAGTTGTTCTGTGTTTTAGACAAAGTCTAGCTATAGTTCAGGCTGGTTTTGAACCCACTTATATCCCCCAGCTGGCCTTGAACTCACAGTTATCCTCCTGCCTCAGCCTCCCAAATACTGGGATTACAGACATGTGCTATGGCGCCTTGCTCGGCAGCTTCCTTGTGGCTTAAGCAGGACATGAAGATTGGGATCAGGGTTGGCCTGGTGAAGACAGTCATACAGAGCTCTGGGGACCCCTTCCAGTCACTGCCTGAGCATTGGCCCATGCTCTCTCCACCTCCCTCAGGCCTCATGCTGCCTGAGCACCTCCTGCCCTTGTCCCTACCTCCCGAGCTCCCTTAGGCCCCATGCCTGGGCCATCATTAATGCTTATCGAATTCTTGTCATGTTTGGGCCGCAGCCTGAGCGGGGTGCACAGCTCGGTGTTGCCAGAGCCTCCTAATTCCCTTAGCATCGATCCTGCCGCGCTCGGCCTGGCCACCCCTTAATTAAACCGCGGCTGCAGAAGGCGGCTTCGTGGTACCCAGGGGAGGGGCGCAGCTGCCGTAGCCTGCTGGCTGGCTAGGAGGTCCCCGACAGGAGGCCCTGAGTCCCAGCAGCTCCCAGACGTCCGCTGTGGTCATGTCCGTTGTCCCTCACTGTGGACCAACACTGGGCAAAAAGCTTAACCCGCTTTAGCTGGGATTTATTCTAACTCTGGAGGCAGATAATGGAAATCAGGGCTGGGGAGGTGAGGAAACTGCAAGGATCAGGCCAGGGTAGCAAGCTACTGAGGCCTGGGCCTCCTGCCCCCTACACAGCCCCTTGAGCTCAGGGTCTACAGTGTGCTGCATGCCACCCTGCAAGGTGTCCAGGTATCTATGGGAAGTGCTTAGCGGGGAAGGTGACAGATACAAAGCACATCCACTCAATTAATGCAGCAGGATGACTTAACCCAACTCAACTGCATGATTCTTCTTCCTTACCACTTCCTCCCTAGCCACCTGTTCAGTCAAGTGGTCACTTATTAGTTTTTTGAGACAGAGTTTTGCCACTAGCCCAGGCCACCCTCGAACTCTTGTGATCCTTCTGCGCCAGCTTCCCAAGGGGTGGGATGCTAGGCTTGTGGTCTCTTGCCACAGAAAAAAGTACAGGGGTCTCAAACCATGTACTTTGAATACTTCATAAAGCTATTCTCTGTCACTCTGTCTTTCCTTTTCAGCCAGGGCAAGAGCTAACCTCAGTTGCATTTGTAAGGTAAAATACATACATATCTTTATTTTTTACAGGTGCATTTTCTAACCTCTGCCCTCTGCAAGTATGTGCTACTGGGGTTTTGTGGAAACAGTAGTGATCTGGGCAGGATCTTTTCACATGCATTAAGGTTACTGAAACCATCCAGCTTCCACTGTTTTACAGAGTAAGATTTTGTCTCAAAAATCCCTCCAAAACAGGACCAGGGGGGTGGGCAGGGAGATGGTTCAATGGAATAAGCGCTTCCCTGGCAAGTGCAAGGGCCTGAGTTCAATCCCCAGTTCCACCAAAAAAAAAAAAAGAAGAAGTTAGTCCACTGTAAGACAACTTCACTCCCAACAACACCTGTCTGGAAACCATGAGACCCTCAGTTCAATTCCCAGTACCCCTCCAAAAAAATAAATCTCCCCAAATAAAAATAAACTAGGCCACTATAAATTCTTTCAGTGACCTACTCTCATCCTTCAAAACATACTTCTTTTTCTACTTCAAGACCTTTAATAACTGTAAAAGTTTGTTGGGTGCGGTGGTGCATGCCTGTAATCTCAGCATTCAGGAGGCTAAGGCAGGAGAATGGCTTCAAACTCAAGGCCAGCCTGGGCTACAAAGTGAGTTTAAGGCCAGCCTGAACAGCTGTACAGCAACACCCTGTCTCAAAAGTCAATCAATCAATCAATCAATTTAAAATAAAATAGCAATTCAAGCATGCAACTGAGATTTAGAGAGGCTCATGGAGTATTGGTTTTGTATTTTGAGACAGCGTCTATGTAGTCTGACTATGTAGTCTAGGCCGGCCACAAACTTGTGGCATTCCTCTTGCCTCAGCCACCCAAGTGCTGGGGTTACACGCATGTATCACCTCTCCTGCTTCAAATGAGTCTTTACAGCATGATATGCTCTCTTTAAAGTCGGAGGCCCGCATTCCCTGAGGAGTGGAGCCTGTTTGATCCAGGAGTCACTTCCAGGCTCCTTGCTCACATATTTCCCTGTCTCCTCACAATGGTGAAACACTGGAGTCAAATGGCCTCTTTCAGGAGACAAGGAGAATTTGTAGCAGAGCTGTAAACGGGCCTAGGCAGAAGCTGCCTGGGGTGGAGTCAAGAAACAAGGCAAGTTTTCCTTCTAGTGCCAAACTTACCTTTCTTGAGGGAGATTGGCTTCTTTTTTTGTTTTTGAGACAGGGTCTGGCTATGTAGTTTAGTCTGGACTTAAACTCATTGTGTATCCCTGGTTGGCCTGAAACTCAGCAATCCTCTGCCTCTGTCTCCCAAGTACTGGGATTAGACATCCATACCATGCCTGGCTTTTAATTTTTTTTTTTTTTTTCAATTTGGAAACAGATACTTTATTAACTGACCAAATCATAAAAGCACCATGGTAGATACCTTAGTTCATCCTTCCAATAAGCCTGCTGACCTGGTCTTCCCTATTTCCAGCATCTCCACCTTCCACAAAATGGGTGGTCTTTTTCTTCATTCCACTTCGTGGAGATGACAACTTGAATGGCCACAGGAAGTTATTTGCCTCTTCAAAGTGTTTTCCAACAGTATAGATCTCACGAATCAGATCCTCCATGCAGATATTCCATACTTACCAAGAGATCGAGCAGTCAGTGAATTTTCTGTCAAGGCAATTCATTTATTGATTTTTCCATAGCCACACTTGTATATTAGTTCATCCACTGACTTCAGGTTTGGGTACCCCCATGCAATGTATGGCCCCACAGTTCTCAGCTTGTTCTTTGAAGTCTTGTTGAGCTTAACAAAGGTGCCATTGAAGATTTGGCAAAGGCGAGGAAGCTGCAACACCTTGTGGACCCTTGGGCTCACACCATAGATACCCTTGATCCAGATGACAAATGTGAGTTCGGGCTCTGCTGGGACATAGAAGTTGCCAGCTTTTCTCTCCATTGTAGCCATTAGGATCTCAGTTCTGTACATCTCTCTGTACTCCTTATGATAGTGCCTGGCTTTTTCATAGATGAGCTTCCTCCTTGCCTTGTGAAGCGTCTTCTGGGCAAACTTCTTTCTCAGGCTCTTTATCTTCCACTCTATGAAATGTTTTCGCTTTTTCATAAGGGTTTCTGGCACAGCAGGAAACTTCTTTTTCTTCTCTTCTACACCTTCCACAGTTACAGCCAGAAAAACTGGCTTTTAATTTTCATTTTGGTTTTACTCCTCTCTCTCTTCCTAAGGTACAGCTACATTGCACATCTCTGGCCATTGAGGTGCTCTACCTTGTGATGGACTCTACGTTGTCTCCTCTGTGAAGGCTAAGTGATCCCATCCTGCTGAATTACCTGCCCCTCCTCAGGCATCTCAAAGCCCCTCTAACACATGCACTTTTTTTCCTTTTTTAAGACAAGGTCTTGCTAAATTGGACAGGTTAATCTCAAACTTGAGATCCCCCTGCCTCAGCCTCCTGAGAAGCTGGGATTAAAACATGCATCACTGTGCCCTGCAAACATGAACTTTCACAATAAACACAGAACCTGCTTCAAATTCACTTACCAGTGATTAGTTAGTTTTGAGACCCTGGGCAGAATTTAACTTATAGATATCTATTTTTTCCTTCTGTAAAATGGGTTAATAGTGCCTGCCTTTATAAGACTTTGTGAAAGTTTAAGTTGGGTTATACATTTGAGCAAAGAAAAAAATATTAAGTACTTATGCACTGTGGTACCTTGGTTCATGAACTTGATTCTTGCTGTGCTTCCAGTTGCAAACTGAGTTGGATGAGAATTGAATCAAATTCAATGCTTAAATTCAGTGGTGATCTTCTGGGAATTTTTTTTTGAGGGGGGGGGGCGAACCAGGGATTGAACTCAGGCTCTTGGGCTTGCCAGGTAAGTACTTATTCCACTAAGCCATCTCCCCAGTTCCTTCTGGGAAAATTTGATTTCATTTTTGTCCAATTAGGTTTGCAACCAGAATCATGGAAAATAATTAAGTCCATAAACTGGTGTGCATGTGTATGTGGGGGGGCTATTATTATTTTTTTACTCTTTTGATACAGGATCTCACTGGCATGGCGTGTGGTACCAAGGATAGAACCAAGGTCCTTGCACTTGTCAAGCAGGTGCTTAGACCCTGAGCTATCTATCCAGCGCTATTTGTTTGTCTATGAAGTTTAAGATAGTCTCTTTATGCAGTTCAGGCTGGCCTTGAACCCACTATGGAGCCCAGATTGACCTCAAATTGCAGTAATTTGCATAGGGGAGATGGCTCAGTGGAATAAGCACTTCCCTGGCAAGCACAAGGGCCTGAGTTCAAGCCCAAGTTCCACCAAAATTTAAAAAAATATTCCAGTAATTTTCCTGCTTCAGCCTCCTAAGTATTGAGATTACAAATCTAACCCTCCTTTCTTTCTTTCTTTCTTTCTTTCTTTCTTTCTTTCTTTCTTTCTTTTTTTTTTTTTTTTTTTTTTTGTCTTTTTGCGACAGGGTCTCACTATGCAGTTCAGGCTGGCCTTAAGCTCACTTTGAGCTCAGGCTTGTCTCAAACTCACAACAATCCTCTTGCCTCAGCCTCCCAAGTGCTGGGATTACAGGCCTGCGCCACCATGCCCGGCTAATCGCCCTTTCTTTTGAGATAGGCTGTTGCTAAATTGTCCAGGTAAGGCTTCAGCTTGCAATCCTCTTGCTTTAGCTTCTCAAAGTGCTAGAATTATAAACACTGGCTCATAACTCATCTTTTTAATTTAACTTAATTTTTCATTCTTTTGAGACAGGATCTTGCTATGTAGTTCAGATTGGCCTTGAACTCACCATGTAGCCCAGGTTGGATTCAAACTCAAAGCCATCCTCCTGCCCCACCCTCTGTCTTAGTTACTCTTCTCTCATTGCTAGAACAAGTACCCAACACTCAAAATGAAGGAAGGAAAGGTTTATTTAGCTCATAGTTGCAGCAGGTTTCAGTCCATACTCGGCTGGCTCCAAGGCAGAGGGGCACATGGTAAAGAACATCAGTTCTTTGCAGCAGAACAACAACAATAAAGAGCAATGGCTACAGAAAGTCTGTCTCGGGTTGAGGAGATGGCTCAGTGGAATAAGGGCTTCCGTGGCAAGCACAAGGGCCTAAATTCAATCCCCGGTTCTAAAAAAAAAAAAAAAATTAAGAAAGTCTGTCTCTTATATTACCTTAGAGCTCTCTGCCCCAGGCTGGTGGAAGTACTCACACCCATAATCCTAGCAATACTAAGACCCATAATCCCAACCTTGGATCATACATAATCCCAGTGGATTATGAGTTAATCACAAACTCTAGAAGTCCCCACCCCATGACTACATGAGGTTTTGGGGAGGCAACTAGACACAAATCATAACAGCCTCTTATGGGCTGAGATTATAGGCATGTGCCATCATGACTGGCCTGTTCTACAGAAACAAACCCAAGCCAACCTCTGGGACCAATGCTTTTTCACTGGAACTGACTGCTTGGGGGCTGGGTGGTGACAGGGTGTGTGTGTGTGTGTGTGTGTGTGTGTGTGTGTGTGCGCGCACATGCACGGGCATGTGCATGTGCTGCATTTGAGGCACCCTTCTGTGGGAGATGGACTCTCCCCTTCTTCTTGTCACTGTTCCCAATGCAGACACAGACTCATTTCATCCCATCGCCCACACATACTGACCTCAGGCCCTGGATGTCACTGTCAGGTTGAGGAGCCATGGAGCTCCATATGGCTGGGAGCGCCACGCATCCTGTCACAGTTCTGCACAACAGTGTCCCAGTTCCCCTTCTATTCTGCAGGTCCTGGCTCACATGCTGGTCACCCTGATGTCCTCAGAGGTGCCCTTCCCTAGTCTGTGGGGTGGGGAGATGAGTGGCAGGAGGCCTGGGGCATCTGCTTACAGAACCCCAGGCACAGCAGACCACTTGTTCTCCCCAGTCATCCCTGACCTTTCCAGTCCTTGCATCCACCCCTCTGATCTCTAGGGTACCCTTCCCCCATATCTGCCTGATAAATCCCACTCATTGTCTACAGCCTGGCCCAGAGAGCTGCTTTTCCAGGAAACCATCCTTGCAGCCTGAATGAGTTGCCTCTGTCCCCACACCCAGGTCCTGCCCTCTGCTGAAATTTGGGATGTGAGGGTCTCACCCCAGCACTGGACAAATACAGTGTGGGCCAGAGATTATGCCTGGGAGTCACAGATTGAGACTTGTTCCCTAGATCACCAGTTAATAGATCTATCTATCTATCTATCTATCTATCTATCTATCTATCTATCTATCTATCTATGGTACCAGGGGTTGAGCTCAGGACCTTATACTTGCCAGTGCTGCTGAGTAGCCCTGGTATATAATTTTTTGTTTTGCCTTGTTTTGGTTTTTTGAGACAGGGTCTCACTATGTATTCCAAGTTGGCCTTGAACTCATTTTATAGCCTGCTGGCCTTGAACTTACAGTGATCCTCCTGCCTCAGCCTCCTGAGGGCTGGTACAGGTATAAGCCCAGCTATAGTCCTATAATCTTGAACAAGTTGCTTGGCCTCACTCAGCCACCTCGTAAAGCTAGAAAGATAAAATAGAATAGTTATGAAAATTAAATAAGATAATGCTTACGAAGACATTAGCATAGTGCCTTGTATATAGTGAACTCCAATAAATGTTCGTTATCATGATTGTGTCTGGCTCTCTTCTGATCCTGCTCTCAGCCACACTTTTTTTTTTCAGAACCAGGGATTGAACTCAGGCTCTTGTGCTTGCCAGAAAAGCACTTACTCCACTAAGCCATCTCCCTGGCTCTCCTAGCCACCCTTTAGATAACGATTTGACCAGCTCAGTAGCCAAAGGTGGAGCTGGCATGGTGGTGCATACCTATAATCCCAGCACTCAGGAGGCTAAGGCAAGAAGTTTGCCATGATCTGAGGCTAGCCTGGGCTATATAGTGAGTTCAAGGCCAGGCTGAACTACACAGTGAAACTGTCTCAGAAAAAAATAAAATAAAACATACAGATGGGGGGGGCAGGGAGATGGCTCAGTGGAATAGGCACTTCCCTGGCAAGCACAAGGGCCTGAGTTCAATCCCCGGTTCTGCCAAAAAACAAAACAAAACAAAACAAACAAACAAACAAAAAAAACCATACAGACAAATATGGGGTTTTATTGGGAAAAAAAGCCCTCAGGTTCCAGATGTGAAGTTTTCCTTCAAAGAGAAAGAGAAAAGCTAAAAAGAGGCTGAAATTTCCAGGAAGCAGTGGTCCCCAGAGGTGCATGGAGACAAAAGCCTATCACTATTGGACAGGATCCAGTGGACAGTAGATGTTACCAGCTAAGGAAAGTACAGTGCTTTTGTTGTGGGAGAAAAAAAACCCTTTTCCTCTTCCCTGTTATGACAGGTACATGGAGTCTTGCAAATTAAAATAACAAAAGATGAATTAACAGAAGAAAAAGCATGCAATTTTTTTTTTTTTTTTTTTTTTTTGTCTTTTTGAAGCAGGGTCTCACTATGCAGTTCAGGCTGGTCCTAAGCTCACTTTGTAGCTCAGGCTGGTCTCGAACTCACAACAATCCTCCTGCCTCAGCCTCCCAAGTGCTGGGATTACAGGCATGTGCCACCACGCCTGGAAAGCATGCAATTTTTATGAACACTGATATACACAATGTTCATAAAAATTGCATAGAAGCTTATAGAAAAACATGTGAAACATAAAGACAGTTAGGCTTTGAGGTATATATACTCTACTAGCAAAAGAAGGAGGATGTGGGTGCCAGGGGACAATAATTGGTGGCGAAGTAACTGGCAAGGGTCCTGAAGAGCAAGTGGACAACGCATGCTAGATGAGAAGCCAGTTTGTGCCACTTGTCAGGGTGTCAGGACCTGGCTGCTGAGTCGCTTTCCCCTCTAGCCCCAGCTACTTGGGAACCTGAGGCAGGAGCACTGTTTGAACCCAGAGGGTCAAGGCCAGCCTAAGCAACACAGCAAGAACCTGCCTCAAAACAAAAATGAAAAGGAGGGACATCTCTCTCCCAGGTACAGGGAGGGCACCTTCCCTGAGGGCAGATTTATGCTCAGCCCTCAAGTAGGTAAGGGGAAGACAGAGAACTTTTTTTGTTTCTGCTGATTCTGAGTTGCTCTTAGCTTAAAAGAACCCTATGTCAGAGTGGCATATTTGGGGGTGCCCTCTATTCTTGTACTTGTATTCATTTTGTCTTAGTCAGCCACTGGCAGCACTAAAAATCCAGCAAGCCCCACAATAGCAAAGTCTCCTTTTGCAGCCTGAATGCCCCAATTCCAGTGGTTTAGGGGTGCAGCACTCCTCCAGTGTGACTATGGCCCTGGGCCTAAGGCCCAGAATCACAAAATGGACTCTAGCTCCACTCAAATCAAGCCCCAGAGTAGTTCTCACACCCAGAGCCAGCCTCCAAGACAAAACCCAGGCAGGGTGCTCTGGGCTGGGGAGGAAGCTGGAGAAAAAGCAAAACCAAATTTTGGTGATGATTACCATGCATCCCAGTCCACGCTTTTTGGGGTCCTTCTGAGCCCACCACCCCTGCTGACACGTTGGGACCTGGTGATGATATCAGTGGTCGTGTAGCTGTGTCTTTTGCCCAGCTGGTAGGCCAGGGAGGATTCTTGTACCCTGAAGAGACAACCGGAGCTCAGACAACCAGGTTTCCTGGCTCTGTGAACTTGGAATTAAGTCATGGATGGGAGGTCCAGGCACCAACAACAGGTAGAGAGAAGCAGGTCTGCAGAGGGAATGGAGGAGGTCGCCAGGAGATGAGAGGATCTCCACTCTAGCACCCAACCCCCCAAGCCAACTCGGGTCTGGCTGCACTCTGCTTGGGTCCTTCTGCAAAATCATTCCAATATTTCCTTTATCTGCATTCAAAAGGCCACTGACAGTGATTCTGATTTTGTCTGCCTTCAGGACTCAGCCAAAGTCACTCATGGTCCTCAATACAGAGCCAAGCTCTGGCTTCCACCCTGGAGTTTAGATGTTATATAACAAGTCTCCAAGCTTTCTGTGGGGGAATAGAATAGTGCTGCTCCACCTAGCATTTTTTTAAAACAGGGTCTCACTCTGTAACCCAGACTGCTCTTGAACTCAAACTGATCCTCCTGTCTCTCAGCCTTCTGAGGTTTTTTTTTTTTTGGTGGTGCCAGGGATCAAACTCAGGACCTTGTGCTTGCCAGGGAAGCACTTATTCCACTAAGCCATCTCCCCAGCCCCATTTATATTTAATTTAGATAAATTAAAGGGCCTGAGTTCAATCCCCAGTTCCGCTAAAACAAAATAATAATAATAAAATAAATTAATAAATAAAAGTAAAAATGATCCGTGATTTTTCTTTTTATGAGCAGAAGAGATTTATTGAGAGAAAGAAAGCTCCTGTCTGAGAGAGGGACAGGAGGGGGGCCTGAGAGGGTAGTTCCCCCAGAAGCTGTCTCTTCCAGATTATAAGCTTCTACAAAAATAGGAATTCCAAGACTGGGTGTGTTAGTGTGCACCTGTAATCCCAGCTCTTGGGAGGCTATAAACAGGCAGATGACTACGAGTCCGATCTAGTAGTAAGACCCTGAAAACCCTGTAGACCCTTCCCTAAAATAAAAAAAAAATAAAAAAAAAACCAAAAAAACGGAGTTCCAAAACTTGCCCACAAAAACTTAAAATTGATATAGAAACATTTGACATTGCCAATTAATTTTTCTTTCTTTGTATTTTATTTGTTTATTTATTAATATATTTAGTATAGGGTCTACAGAGTCTCCCTACACAGACCAGACTCCTAGTGATCCTCCCGTTTTTAGCCTCCCAAGTGCTGGGATTACAGGTGGGCACCACTGCACCCAGTCTCAGTTGCCATCTCAGCAAGCCCTGGGGGTGGGGCCGGCACTGCACGCTGGGGAACAAATCCAGGTTGCCTAAGCAGGTGCTCTAATCCCCTGAGATATCTGGCCAGCCCTGGTTTTTCTTTCTTTTTTTTTTTTTTTTTGGATGAAATTAAATTGCTGATGCTGGAGTTGTTAATAATATTGCAAAACAAAAACTACAGTCCTCTAAATCTTGTATTCTATGGGCACCTCTACTGTAGAAGAGAAAACAATGGCTTAGAGAGGTGGACAAAATAGCTCGGTTTAACCTAGGCGTTGGGACACCTTTAATCCGGCACTCAGGAAGTTGAGGCGGGAAGACGGACCCTAATTCAAAGCCAGCCTGCGTTACATAATGAGTTTCTGTCCCAAAAAATCCTAAAAAGAAAAATGCACCAAGATAACTGAAGAGCTCTTTTTTTTTTTTTTTTTTTTTTTTTTTTTTGGAACCAAGGATTGAATTCAGGCCCTTCTGCTTGCCAAGGAAGCACTTATTCCACTGAGCCATCTCCCCGGTCCCTAACTGAAGAGTTCTTACTACTCAATTTAGGGTCCAGCTTCCAGAATCCTGAGCTGTTTCTTATTTGACATGGTTGTAAATAAATGCACAGGGAAGAGGTTGTCTTTTCTAACAATACTGAAAGATAGGTGAAGGGTAAGTGCTCGTTAAAGTCTTTTTTTTTTTTTTTTTTTGCTTGTTAAAGTTTTGCTGAGTAAATGAATGACCGAAATGGTGAATTTGGAGATTATTTAAAAAGCAGTCTTGGGGCCAGGGAGATATCTTAGTAGAATAAGCGCTTGCCTGGCAAGCGTAAGGGCCTGAGTTCAATTCCTGGTTCTGCAAAACTAACTAACTAAATGAATAAACAAACAAGTAAATAAATAATAAAGAGCAGTCTTGGGCTGGCCAAATAGCTCAGTGGATTAAAGTGACTACAAGCAGGGCATGCTGAGAGGCGATTGAGACTGGGTATGGTAGTGCTCACCTGTAATCCTAGTCTTTGGGAGGCTGTGAACAGGCGGATCACTTACAAGTCTGATCTAGTAGTAAGACTCTGAACACCCTATATACCCTCACCCTAAAAATACAAAAGAAAGCAATCTGCTCCATTTGGACTGTCATTGAGCAGTCTTCAAGGGTGCTGTGATTCCATCCTGCCTAGTTCTCTAGAAGTTGGTCGAGCAGCACTCTCCATCCCAGTCAGAGGGAGACTGGTAACATCCATAGCCCAGCCACAGCCCTGCACCCTGATCTTGGCTCTGGGCCTGGACTGGGAGTGTGGTCTGGTTGCTTACCAGGAATTTGGACCTACTCCCAAGTCAGCGCAGAGAGAATTAGACTATTAGTCTAATTCAAGCACTTAGTCAGGATGACTGTACCCTTCACATCCCAGCCTCAGGCTAATGGAGCCAAGGCCAAGGCAGAGCCCTTGACTGCTCAGGTCTTTCTGGGAGGAGAGGAAGGAAGTGGACCCAGTGTCCCCTGGAGCTTTGGGGAGGCTGGGGCTGGGTGCAACATGGACACAGGCATGTAGCAGAGGCAGGTCTGCCCTACCTGCCACTCCCACAGGTTCCAGGTTGCTTCCCTAATTGCCTTCAACCAGGCTCAGAGGAAACATGGTTTGTCCCTGGGGAAACTCAGGTTAGGGGTTAATCCCCAGTGGGAGTTTTTTTTAAGGCTGAAAATTTTATTGCACTTTGGTGTTTACAAATTTAAACTTTGCCAGGTGTGATAACAAACTCTTGTAATCCCAGACTCAGAAGGCTGAGGCAGAGGGACTGTGGTGAATTCAAGAACACCCTGAATTACAGAGCAAGACCCAGTCACAAACAAAACAAAAGGAGGGAAGAAGAAAGGAAAGAAAACAGGTAAGCAGTGTTTCCAGCATGGTAATATAGAGCTGTGATTTCAGCATTCAGGAAGCTGAAGAGAAGGATCACTGTAAATACCAGGTCAGCCGGTCTGTGTAGTGAGTTGGAGACCAGCCTGGACTGCATAGCAGGGCCCTGTCTAAAAAAAAAAAAAAAAAAAGATGGTTTGGGGAGGCCATTAAGATTAGATAAGGTCATCAAGGTACAGCTGGTACAGCCCTATGACTGAATCTTGGTAGCTTCCTAACAAACAGGTACTCTTGGTTCCTTTCACTACCCTGGGACTTTGCTCTACCCTGGGACAATGCCAACAAGAATACCATCCCCCGAGGCAGCCTTTCAGTTTTGGACCAGAATCATGAGCTGAGATAACAACACAAACCTCTTTTCTTTTTTTGAGCTAAGTGTGGTGGAACGCCTCTGCAATCCCAGCATTGGGAGACTGAGGCAGGAAGATCACTACTGAGTTCAAGGTCAGCCTGTACTATATAATGAGACCCTGTCTCAAAAACAAACCAACAAGAAAAGAACTGGGGCCGGGGAGATGGCTCAGTGGAATAAGAGCTTCCCTGGCAAGCGCAAGGGCCTGAGTTCAATCCTCTGTTGTGCAAAAAAAGAAAAGAACCATTTTTTTTAAAAAGACAAAGCCTTGCTGCAGATTCTTTTTAAAAAAATGTTTCATTTATTTATTGTATTTAGTAGACCATCTACAGGGTCTCACTATGAAGATCAGACTTGTAGTGATCCTCCTGTTCTCAGCCTCCCAAGCACTGGGATTCACCCAGTCTCAATCCCCATCGCAGCGCACCCCGGGGGTGGCTCCAGCACTGCACGCCAGTGATTGGACCCCGCCTGCTGAGGTCTACCTGAGCAGGTGCTTTAGTCCGCTGAGCTATCTGGCTGACCCTTGACTTTTCATGGTATTGTGTCCTGAGTAACAGAAAGACAATTGTGCAGTGCTCAGAGTTGGCTCTGGGGAAGTAGTGCAGTCACAAAGGCTCTGACCTCATCAGTGGATTCCTCATCCATGAGTTTCTAGCGCAGTGGACTTGCTAGGATGCAGGGCCCGGCTGAGTGAAACAGGCCACAAGAGATTGACTTGAAGCGCACATTTGATTCCCTCCTTTTCCTGTCTGGCTGTTGTCTTTCCCCTCATGTCTGCTTCTCAGCTGACATGAGGGGTGCATGGTTGTTCCACCACACCCACCCTTTGTGAAAAGGGCCTCAGGCTCAGTCCCCAGGAACAGAACCAGCTGAGCATGGACCAAAACCTCTAAAACCACGAGCCAAATTAGTTCTTTCCTCCTTTCTAGGCGTGGTGGTACATACCTATAATTCTAGCACTCAGTAGGCTGAGGCAGGAAGATCACTGGGCGTTCAAGGGCAGCCTGAACTATGTAGCCAGACCTTGTTTCAAAAAGACAGCAAATTTTTCTTCTTTCACATTACATCAGGTATTTTTTCAGTGATGAAAATCTAACACCCTGGTTCCATAAAAAAAAAAAGATTAATTATAAAAAAAATTAATAATTAAAAAGTGGGGGCTGGGGAGATAGCTCAGTGGAATAAGAACTTCCCCAGCTAGGGAGATGGCTCAGTGGAGTAAGCGCTTCCCTGGCAAGCTCAAGGGCCCGAGTTCAATCCCTGATTCCGCAAAAAAAAGAAAAAAAGAAAAAAAGAAAGGAAATGCTTTAGCCGGGCGTGGTGGCACAGGCCTGTAATCCCAGCACTCGGGAGGCTGAGGCAGGAGGATTGTTGTGAGTTTGAGACCAGCCTGAGCTACAAAGTGAGCTTAAGGCCATCCTGAACTGCATAGTGAGACCCTGTGTCAAAAAGACAAAGACAAAAAAAAAAGAAAAAAAAACAAAGAACTTCCCTGGCAAGCACAAGGGTCTGAGTTCAATCCCCAGTTCTGTCAAAAAAAAAAGAAGGAAAAAAAACACGAAAATCTAACACCCCACTTGTGTAAATTTAAACATACCAAAAGGTTCTCATAGTGGGATTGGAATTTTAAAGGTTTTGCTCACTTCTTGAGGATTATGCTACCCAAATTCTCTCTGAAAGTGATAGACTATTACTGCTTTTTTTTTTTTTGCCTTTCAATGCTTTTACATGGTTCCTGGCACCCTGCTGAGGTGGGTCCTGTATTTTTTCATATCACATATGTGAATACCAAAGTTCAACGAGGTTAAACCCAAGGTCTCATGGCTCCTGACTGATGATCAAATGTAATTGAAAGGTAAATGAGTGCACTTGGAAAGAGCAGATGCAAATACTCCACATACAGAGGCTAAATGAATAAAGGGTGTTCTTACAATTACTGTGAAGCATTATCACATAGTATTGCTTTTATTGACTGCCTTGTTTGTCTCCTTCCACTGAGGTATGAAAGATTTGAGATAAGGATCATTCTTTTTTTTTTTTTTTTTGGAGGAACCAGGGATTGAACTCAGACCCTTGCACTTGCCAGGAAAACACTCAGGATCAATCTTATAATTTCAAAACCTTCAACATGAAGCACTTATCAGATGCTCACTGGTAGAATGAATTAATCATAGACAAATATGCAAAATTCTACATTTGCACTTTCTTTTCAAAACTTTTTTGAATCTAGGGCCTAGCTCATGCTAGGAACAGGCTCTAACATTGGGCTAAATCCCAGTCTATCTTATTTTATTGAGACAGGATCTTGCTTTGTAGTCCAGGCTGGTCTTGAACTCAGTATATAGCCAGGTTTCCTCCTGCCTCAGCCTCCCAAGTGCTGGAATTACAGGCCTGCGCCACCACGCCCTGTGACTTTCCACCTTTTAAAAAACTTTATTTTGACATAGGGTCTTGTTAAATTGTCTCAGCTGGCCTGAAACTTGCAATCCTCCTGCCTCAGCCTCTCAAGAAGCTGGGATTCAATATATACTAATATCTATAAGTATGTTTTTCCAATTACTTTGTCTGGCTGGGTGTTTTCATTATTCTAACAGGGTTCTAAATTTTCTGAAATTGAGCACCAGTCTCTGCTTTCCACTGGCCCCCATAATGATCTGCAGCAGATCTATAACACAAGAGGTGCTCAGTTAGTGCTGAGGTTGATGAAGGCTCCCCACCCATACTTTGGCAGATCCCAGGCTGCATCCCAGAAATGGCATGAGCTGGACAGATACCAGGTCTATGGCCCACTGATGCAATTCTCCATCCAAATCCACAGAAAACACACAAGGGGGAAGAGACTTGTGTGAAGTCACAGAGCCGTTGGTGGTAGGGAAGTATAGTGGATTTCTAACTGGTGGTCAACTTATTATACCCAGCTGAATTAAACTAGCATGGTGCTGGGTGTGGAAGGCCTCCTGAGGGTTGTTGCCAGTAGCATAAAAAGCAGAACAGATGCTGCTTCTGAAGTGCTGTTAGGGATGCTGTTTGGAGAGGCTGTTGGAAGCTGCTAGTTCTCTTGGGCTGTTCTGCTGGAGGACCTCGTCATGCTGGCTTTCCCGATGAACTTTGGAGGAGCTTTGGTCCTCATCTTGAGCACTGCTTCCCAGCTCTGGAGGGGAAGATGCTGCACAGCTCAGACTCATGGAGAAGCTTGTCACATTTGCTTTCCTGATGACAACTCATCTTTTCTCATCACTGGACAAGCCTGGGACCTCACTGGTGCTGGTGGTGGCTGTGGTATTTTTTTGGGTTCTCTGGTGCTTACTTTGAGCATTGCTTCCTGGCTCCAGTTCAGATCCCTCCGCCTGCTAAAACAGATCCTTCATCCCACTAGCATAGACTTCCCAGCTTCCACCACTAACCTTTGGGCCTTTCCAGCAGATTTGTGAAGCAGCCTGCATGAGACTGTGTCATGGGCTCTAGGTTCCAGTTGGACTTGTGGGAGACAGCATTATGACCTCTAGGTTTTCAGCTGCACTCATGCAGCTATTAAGATCCAGGCCCTCAGCTGGATTCTTTAGCTTTTTGGCAGAACCGGAACTCAGGCCCTTGTGCTTGCCAGGCAAGCACTTATTCTACTGAGCCATCTCCCTGGCCCTGATTCTTTAGTATTTAGTATGTGGACAGATTTCCTATTCTTGTATATTCTTGGGTGATTCCTCATATAATAATCTTATAAATGTGTCTTGTACTATATTGTTCTCCTTGCAAAACCCCCAAACCATGACAGGTAGTTATGTCTATTATCTGACCTCTGTCCTTCTGTTTGTAACACCCTAATTCTGCAATTCACAATCCAAGAAAATTCACAATCTGAGAAAATGAGAAAGAGCAGATCCTTAGGTCAAAATGTTTAATTATAATCCAAGAACTCAGGGCAGATTTGGGACAAAAGTAGAAAGAAAGCAAGGCCCAAAGACTTCTTTTTTTTTAAATTTTTTAATATTTTATTTTATTGAAGAACAAATAGCAATGAGATTTTTTTTTAATAAGCATAATGTATTTATTGAAGGAAAGAAAGCTCCTGTTCAAGAGAGAGAGACAGGAGGGTAGTCCCCAGAGGGTAGTTCCCCTGGCCCAAAGACTTTTGCTCCTGGTACCCAAATGATCTCCAGATCCCAGGCAGAGCAGCACAGGCAGTGGGTTCCCTCTCTCCATTCACAGGAAGGTGCAGAAGCACAAGGGAAGGCCTTATTTGGCTGCCTTCTAACTCCTGCCCTGCCAGCCTATACACTGCTCCAGAAGCTGACTCATGTGTTAGACTTGGGTGGCCCTGTTAGGTAGGAGGGAGGCATCAGGACATACCTCGGCAGAGCTGGTCACCCTCAGAAGAAATGGTTAAATGGTGGCCCCAGTCTGAAGCAGGGTAAGGGAGGAAGGAAGGAAGACCAGCTGGTCCAGCTCATGGGGCCCAGGCCATGGCTGCTACCATCTGGAGCTGAGAAGATGTGCAGGACAGGGGGCCATGTTGCCTATGCGCCTCCTTCCGGATGCTGTCCTCGCCACACTCCTTGAAGGCTGCAAGCCAGGTTGGCTGCTGTAGAAGGAAAAAGGTCTCCAGGGAGGTCCAGCTACCAGAGCCTGTGGCATAGAATCAAGGGAAGTGTGCAGGAGGACAGAAAGAGCAGCCAGGGCTGTGGTCTTAGAGCAGGGTTTTTATTCTGTGGAAGAAAGAGAGTCAGCTTAAGAAACCATCCCTGCTCTCTAACACCTCAGCCTCAGGCAAGACTGGCCCCTTCCCCTGAGGTATCCCTGAACCATTTCTAGTATTTGTGGAAACCTGATTCCCCCACCTGTCCCCACCCCTTGTCTGCTCACTTGGGGTTTGCCCAACTGGTTCAGTAACAGGAGGTACTACCTGATGTTCCACTACAGGAAAGACAGGGGCTACTGAGTCTGAGAAGAATAGTCGCTGGTGGACACGCATCTTAGCTGCAATGGCCTCCACTGAACAGGGGGTAGAAGACAGATTAGAAGGGCATGGTGGCAATACTTCTTTTCTTTTTTCTTTTCTTTTCTTTTGTTTTCTTTTCAATACAGTGTCTCACTCTGTAGCCCAGGCTGGCCTTGAACTTGCAGTGATCCTCCTGCCTTAGCCTCTTGTAAGACCAGATCACAGGCTTGGCCTACCAGATGCTGCTTAGGAGATCTAAGCTTCCCAGGACAGGAACAGAGGGCCACTTGGGGGAGTGGTATAGAGGAGCAAGCAGGCAGGCAGGCAGAAGTTGGGAGAGGAGCTGTCCCTGGGCCAGGAAGATGGCAGCAGAGGCCAAGAGGAGGGCTGCAGCATGCAGAGGAGGAGGTGGGCAGACCCCACCAGAAGGGGAACACTCACCAAGGCAGGGGTTGCTCGAGAAGGACTTCTGCAGCTGCTCACACTCTTCCTGCAGGTTGCCGCTGCCTCTGCAGGTGCAGCTCAAGGCCACACTCGTGTTGACGCTGCTAACAAAGTTGGGAGTCATGGCAGTGCCTGTGGATGGAGATGGGAAGAGGCTGTCAAGCTCCTGGCCTATTTCTACCATCATGGGACCTCAGTCCCCCTCACTCCCTTCCCCCCGCCAATCCCACAGTGCTCTGCTATTTTGCCCTCTGTGTGAGGCCTTACCTATCAGCCCCAGGTATGCGCGCAGACATCGGAACTGTTCTGTAGCACAAGTCCCCAGGATGTCCCTGGGGTGACAATGGGTCTGGAAATCTGCCAGACGGGATCTAGAAGAATGGAAATTTCAAGAGTCCACAATGGAGATGTGGCCTGCAGCCATCACCCTCGCTGCCTACTTTCATGCCAACTCCTCCCTGGCCTTCAGCACCTGGCCCAGGTGGCCTTCTCCATGAAGCCATCCATCACTATCAAATGTTCTGTCACCACAGTCCCACACACATCACTCTGAACCTGGGCTGCACAATCCCTTAGGAGGTAGCAGGCAGCTCCTTGCACTGCTTCCTTGACTATTAGAGAAGATTCCACGTAGTGGTGCACACCTGTAATCCCATTACTCAGGAGGCTGAGGCAGGAGGATTTGGTGTAAATTTGAGGCCAGCCTTGACTACATAGTGAGTTTAAAGCCAGCTGGACTACCTAGAAAGACCTTATCTCAAAAGAATACAAAATAGCTGGGAATACAGCTCAGTAGAGCACTTGCCTAGCATGCACAAAACTCTGGGTTCCATCTCTAGCACCAAAAAAAAAAAAGTTGAAAAATAAAAAATAAATAAATAAATGGCAAGGCATTCTTTGAGGTCAATCCTTAGGACTGCAAAAAAAAAAAAAAAAAAAAAAAAAGGAACAAGAGTGATTATCATAACTTATTGCAGCAGTATTTATAGTAATAAAACAACCTAAATATCCAACATCAGAATGGTTAAATGAAGTGTGGGATATCCATCAGTGGAACATGATGCAGGCATTTAAAAAGCAAAATTGGGGGCCAGGGAGATGGCTCAGTGGAGTAAGCACTTCCCTGGCAAGCTCAAGGGCCTGAGTTCAATCCCTAGTTCCACAAAAAAAAAAAAAAAAAAAGCAAAATTGCTGGGGATGGTGGTGCACACCTGCTATTCCAGCACTCAAGAGGCTGAGGCAGGACGATCACCATACGTTTGAGGCCAGCATTTGGGTACAAGGCCAGCCTGGACTACATACTAAGACCCTGTCTTAAAGAACAACAACAAAATCTTGGGGTTAGGGTAGAACTCAGTGGTATAGTGCATATCTAGAATGTATGAAGCCCTGGGTTTGATTCTCGGTCCTAGAAAAAAATAAAGTAAATAAACTATAATCAAGGGTGCAGCTGGGATTATAGGCCTGTGCCACTAACCTCCAGCAAAAAAAATCAAATTCTTAATAAATTACAAAATAAGTATCACCATTTATTGAGCACTTACTATGCCCTAGTAAACTAAGTAATCTACACAAGTAATTTTATTCTGCTCAGAATCCCATGAGATCTATATTATTATCCCAGCTTTTACAGATACCTAAATTGAACCTTAGGTTCAGTGATATGCTCAGCACCACACAGACCCAGATGCAGGACTGAAATCCATGCCCATCTGACTTCATGGTGAATTCATCCTGACAAGCTCCCACTTCCATGCTATTCTTAGGAGTTAACAGAAATAGAAGTGTGTATGGGCTGGCAAGATAGCTCAGCAGTCTAGAGCGCCTCCCAGCCCCAGCACCACATGCCATGCCAGTCCCTCCCCGCTGGGCCGGCTGAGCTCACACCCCACCCCCGCGAAAAAAGAATCCGTGATGTGTAGCGAGACACTGTAATAAATAAAGGAATTAAAAAAAAAAAAGAAAGAAATAGAAGTGTGGCTGACTTGGGAGTGAACCATCCCCACCTCCTCCTTTCTTTCTTTCTCCTTCCTTCCTTCTCTCTCTCTCTTTCTCTCTCTCTCTTTCTATCTTCCTTGCCAGACCAGGGATGGAACTCAGGCCCTTGCACTTGCCACACAAGCACTTATTCTACTGAGCC
This sequence comes from Ctenomys sociabilis, assembly GCA_004027165.1. Lineage (NCBI taxonomy): Eukaryota > Metazoa > Chordata > Mammalia > Rodentia > Ctenomyidae > Ctenomys > Ctenomys sociabilis. Next base: position 1,652 of record PVKA01034897.1, on the reverse strand, counting down.
ATCTCCCCAGTCCCTCCCCTTTCTGTCCTGGATTCCATGAGGTGAGCAGCTTCTCCCGCTATACCCTTCCACTATGATGTTTCTCCTGCACCACAAATCTGAAAGCAATGGAAGCCGGGTGAGCAGTAGCTCACACACCTGTGATCTCAGCACTGGGGAGGAGGTAGGAAAATCTCTGGACACTACAGGCCAGCCTGGATTTGGAGTGAGATAGATGCTATGTCAAAAAATTAAAATTTAGGGGTCGGAGAGATAGCTCAGAGGCATAAGCACCTACCTGGCAAGCACAAGGACCTGAGTTTGATCCCCAGATCCCTGAGTGCGCTGTCTTAGCCCTGGATGCTGGCACCCACTGTGAAGCCCCAAAACAAGGCATGGTGGGGCACATCTGTAATCCCAGCACTTGGGAGGTTGAGCCAGGAGGACCTATGCAAGTTTGAGACCAACATGAGGACTACAAAAATGAGCCCAAGGTTAGCCCGAACTACATAGTGAGACCATGTCTCACATACACACATCCACAAAAATTAAATTTAAAAAAGACACAAATGTATATCCAGAATGCCTATTTTTGTTGTCTGAATTAAAAAAAAATGACTAGAAGTAAATGCTCAGCAAAATATGGTCATTATTTCCAGGTGAGGAAGTGTTGAGTGTATCTGTATACATTTTTATATTTTCTTAAGGTTCTGGGGATTGAACTCAAGCCTTTGTGCTTGCCAGGGAAGCACTTATTCCACTGAGCCATCTCCCCAGCTCATTTTTATTTATGTATTTAAAAAAAATATTTTTAAAATTGTTTTTCTTTTTGAGATTGGGTCTCACTACACAGTTCAGGCTGGACTTGAGCTCACTTTGTAGCCCAGGTTGTCTTTCTTTTTTTTTTTCCAGGCTGGTCTTGAACTCACAATGATCCTCCTGCCTCAGCCTCTCCAGTGCTGGGATTATAGGTGTGGGCCACCATGCCAGCTTTTGAAAGTTTTTTGGGTTATTGCAGTTAATTTTCTTTTTCTTTTTTAATTTTTTTTTTTTTTTTTTTTTTTTTTTTTTTTTTTTTTTTTTTTTTTTTTTTTTTTTTTTTTTTTTTTTTTTTTTTTTTTTTTTTTTTTTTTTTTTTTTTTTTTTTTTTTTTTTTTTTTGTGGAACTGGGGATTGAATTCAGGCCCTTGTGCTTGACAGGCAAGCACTTATTCTAACTGTGCTATCTCTCTGGCCCCCTACTTTTCTTTTTAGACAAGGTCTCACTTCATGCTTTAGTCTGGTCTTGAGCTATATAGTCCACGACAGCCTTGAACTTGTGGGAATCCTCCTGCCTCAGCCTCCCAGAGTGCTGGGACCACAGGCATGCATCACTGTGCCAGGCTGAAATTTTTACTGAGCTACTTCCCCAGTCCTATTTTATTTTATCTATTCTGACCAGGATCTTACTAAATAGCTAACCTGCCCAGGTTGGCTTTGAATTTGTGATCTTTCCTTAGCTACCCACAGTGCTGGAATTAAAGGTGTGAATTATAGGTGAGTGTCATCATGCCTGGCAAACACACACACACACACACACACACACACACACACACACACACACACACACACATTTTTTTTCCAAAATATCCAAGGGTAAACATCTGGTGGGCTTACAGAACCCGAAGGGTTAC